>JACXGM010011867.1:0-13305 GCA_016801145.1 Umbra pygmaea
TGAGATCTATAAGTGTACCGCGTTTCATATTATTACATGCAAGCGTGTTTGATATATGGACAAGTGTTTGAATTCCCATTCCAGGGGGCGCTGTAGAGCCCCCCTGCCACGCCCGGGTACAGGCTTCAGCCCGGCTCTGATGGCCGCGGGTTCTGACCCGTGTGCAAATTTTCAAGAGTTTTTGAGCATGTTAAGTGCCCCAAAAGTGCCCAAAAGGTAGGAAAATCATAATAACAAATAATCTTAACGAAAACAAAAGGGCCTTCGCCGTTGGCTTGGGCCCTAATAATCCTTTGAAAAACAAAAGGGCCTTCGCCGTTGGCTTGGGCCCTAATTATGATATCAGCCTGTTGAGGCAAAAGACAAAATGACAAACCTAGGTCTAATGGAATTGTTTGCTTTGCGAGGCGTGCTTCCGATGTTTGTTCGCATCAATTCACCTCGCAACACCATGATTTCGGGGTCGTTTGGGAGGTGAAGGTACGTTTTTCTTCATTACTTGTACATCTTCATTTGGAGAGGAGAGGGATTTGTCAACCGTATTGAAACCCTTCGAATGTTCCCACCTTTTCAGATGTCAATCATGGGCAATCATGGATTGCAGTGGAAACGTACTGTAACTACACTTATTATGTTGTGTGCTGCTCACTTGAAAAATGTACAGTATGTATTTTATAGGCATACATTTTTCTTTGTATGCTACAAGAATATCTGATGGCCGAATTCGAACCCGTGCAGCAGCGGTCTGTGTGCCAGAGGGAACAGACACACCGGTAATAGACCAATATACCAATGTGGACCAACATTTTATTAATCATGTAATTGATTGACATTTATATAAGTTTACCTGCACTGCCCCCTTGGTGTAACTTGGAATTGTTGCAAAGAAACAACAGTTATGTCTCGGAAATAATGTTGGCCTTAAATTAATATAATGATGCCCTGATCATCTTCAAGTTTGGAGAAATTAGTGGTAGGTAACTCCAGATAATTGACTGGTGCTTTCATATTATATATATGTATGAATGGGTTAACCAGTCCCCTAAGAACAATGTTGAATTGCTGATACATAAAAGATAATCTTGTTGAAAAAAAGTGTATGTGGATGGATCATGGCCATGCTTAGGCAAATGAATTATGCAGGAAAATAAATGACTATAGTAGACACTTTTCAAGTTTTTGAGGAAATGTTTTTTTTAAAAAGTGTGTTAAAATCCATTTGATCAGTTTGGTTAAATTATTTTTTAAATGCCAAGCATAGTTGTCTAATTTTACATATTAGTTTTTATGTAAATTCCCTATTATGTACCTGATCTACACATACATCATCTTTCTTTTCTTGCCTTTTCTCTTTACAATCCCATTATAGACACTTGCAATAAATATTATTTGAATGATACACAATTTTCAACAGTTTAATACATTGAACAACTACATTAATTGGAATGGAATATTAGAATGGAATGGAACATTCCATAAATAAAGTAACAGTGGAATATAACATTTAATGAAAATACCACATAACTTAACCTCTTAATTAAATGTAACATTGATTTGGCAGCTCTCTTATGCTCTGTTGTTGCCTCCAGCAACCTGTTGTAAGGTGATGCTGTCAGTACGTGCCATGTCAAAAGAATTTCTCTGCATAGGATGATGTATGTTATTCGATGCATATGATAAATAAACAACTTTGACTTTGACTTTACTGCCGCAGACTCAGTCTTCTTCCTCCACCTACGATTGCTAGTAGCATAAACTACAGTAGTACTAACCAGACTTGTCATTGTCTAAATGACAGGTAGAAACACGGCCATTACCATAAATGTGTAACTATCCCCCAGGGTATAGTTGCTCAATAGCAATGCCCCCAGCATACTCATGTAACATATTACCACTTTTCTGAAAAAAACTTTTAGGCATATCGACCCGTGCATGGTGACCAAATTGTAAGAAACATGTATGCTAATGATCAATGACATAACGCACTGATAGAACCAACCTGATTAACTGAAACAGGAATGGGTGTAGAAGGAATTAAACTCTGTAAAGGACAGTCAAACTAAACATTCAGGGTGTGACAGGTGAAATATTTGTGTAGTTATTTTAGTTTTTCACTGTTTTCTGCTCTTTAAAGTTTAAGTTTTGTATTTAGATATTTATATTTTTGAGAGCATCATCTGCAGGGTTGGGTAGATTACTTTTCAAAAGTAATCAGATAAAAGTAATTGGAACAATTGTAAAAGTTATTGGATTACTGTAAGTACTGTAAGTACTCTGATCTTCTGTTTGTACTTTTTTTTACAGGTGCCTAAACATTTTGCACAGCACTTGTACATTAAAAACAAATATATAGATCTACAGTAACTTTATCTACATGTACAATGTTTTCAAAATATGAAAGACATTTGATACATTTAGTGATACACAAAAGGATTTTGTGGGAATACCTTCAATAGTTGTGATTACACAAAGAACAATTTTAGTTGAGCAATATCACTGCCAGACAGGGAAAATAAATTTGGTGACACGTTGTGGGCACTTTGTGAAATAAAGGGGGGGGCAGTTACCCCTGGAAGTTAGTTACCCCATTATATATATATAAAACCACATTATCTCATGCTTAAGATAAACCTTTGTGTGTGAAGTATGGATCCCAATATCCACAGTCCTGTATGTGATTAATATAGAAGATAAGGTGATTGCACTGTTATATTAGACTACTATATATCAGAGGCAAAGCTTACTGACATCTGACCTCTTCACTTCAGACCAATCCACTTTCATCTCTCAGCACCATTAGCATCCACAACACCTGGCTCACTAACCAGCATCTTCTAAGCCCGTCCCAGCTTGGCCCAGATATACAGGCGCCTGAAACCTGTATCTGGGATTAAATCTAGCAATATTCTGGTTAGTGGTCCCATTCTCTGAAGGCTAGGCTGCCCTCCACCTGGATAGGATACTGAAGCGGAGAGGATGATGATCTTGGGTGGTATACTAACTGCCAATAGTGTTCAGGTAGGAAGTGAAAGTTTGCTGGTTCTAATCCCCATCTTGATAAGTACAACAAAAAAACTGTTGCCTTAGGCAAGGCACTTAACCCTGATTAGACAGCTAAATCACTCTGGATAAAAGTGTCTGCCCAATGACTGAAATTCTAATGTAAATTGGGATGAGCTTACAAAAGAATAGACCAAAGCAGTCTACTGTACATATGGAAATGCAAATTCAGGAGATACTCGGTCAGCAGGTCAACCCAGAGGCAACCATCAGGCACCAAGAAGGGAGGGGGGCCGCCATCCTGATGTTGTCCTCTCCTCCACTGCTGACAGGGAGGCAGAGCCACAGACCGACAGGGAGGCAGAGCCACAGACCGACAGAGAGGCAGAGCCACAGACCGACAACGGCTGAGAGGGCATTGCAGCCGGTACCAGCCGTAGGAGCGGCGCTGCAGGCATAGGGGTGGTATAGCTGGTTTCGGCCATAGGGGCAAAATGAATGCAACCAGCATTCACAGTAGGGGCTGAGCAGCAGGCTCCGGCTGTGGGGGTCTTAGCTGTTGGGGGAGGTGCCCTGGTCTCTGGTGCTGGAGGCGTTGCATCAAGAACCGGCCAAAGCATGGGGGGTGGATCCACACCACGGGCACTGGCGTAAGGGGTGGAGGGACGGACACTGGAGTGAGGGACAGACCTGTAGGCATTGGTGTGAGTGACATTTAACTGGCCCACCATGGTAGGGGTTGCAAGGGTTCAGGTAGGAGGTTCACCAGTAATGAGCCGATGAGCAGTGATGAGTCCATGATGTTTATAGATAAGTTGTGTTGACTGACCGGTGGGACCAGTGAGGAGGATGCTACTAGCCTGCTACCTAGCCTGTTACCACTAGCCTGCTACCTAGTCTGTTACCACTAGCCTGCTACCTAGTCTGTTACCACTAGCCTGCTACCTAGTCTGTTACCACTAGCCTGCTACCTAGTCTGTTACCACTAGCCTGCTACCTAGTCTGTTACCACTAGCCTGCTACCTAGTCTGTTACCACTAGCCTGCTACCTAGTCTGTTACCACTAGCCTGCTACCTAGCCTAGTCTGTGGTCCTGCAGAGTACAAGGTTGTGGCGGTATTTGACGTGAGTTACCCCAAGTTGCAAGGGGTACCT
The DNA here is from genome assembly GCA_016801145.1 of Umbra pygmaea. NCBI lineage: Eukaryota > Metazoa > Chordata > Actinopteri > Esociformes > Umbridae > Umbra > Umbra pygmaea. The sequence goes on from JACXGM010011867.1 coordinate 4,156, forward strand.
TCTACTGTCACCCATTTGTGTGCCATTCTCCATCTCAGCCTTTGCTGCCTCTTTTTGGTTTGGTCTCTTATTCTGTCACAATCAGGGTTGAAATGTCCATCGGGAGAATCAAGGGATTACCCGAACGGCTGGGCAATATAACAGCCGCCTTGGAAAAAACCACATGCAAAAAAACGTGTACTTGTCCTCCAGGGCCAGTATAATAGACATAGGCCTATTAAAATAATAGCCATTATTCCCAGAAATGTACACCACATTCTAAATTATTATGCAAATGATATTTTACACAAATTTTCCTAAATAGTCGATGCAAATGACAGTCAGTATAATTTTCAAGTCATCAACCGTTAGGGTATAAGTTGAATATCATTAAACAAACCACCCAAGGAAAACAGTATTCTTTTCAAAAATAAAGAAAACAAAATGTACTGTTCCAAATTATTATGCACAACAGAGTTTCAAAACATTTTATAGGTTGTAAAGAACTGAAAATGTAATTTGTTGATATTTACTGAAATCAAAAGCTATTTCAATCAAACACATCTAAACATGGCAAGTTACATGTTAACATAGGACCACTTCTCTGATCACCTTCACAATTCTTGCATCCATTGAACTTGTGACTTTATGGAGAGTTTCTGCTTGAATTTCTTTGCAGGATGTCAGAATAGTTAAATAAATGTAAAAAAAATTAGCCTCTCAGAGCTGCTGTTTTGATGCTAACTGCCTCCCACCTTATAGATCTTTTGAGGTCAGGAGAAGATGGGCCACACCATGAGTTTATCTTCTTTAGCAGCCAATAACACACAGAATAAGATGGTTCATTGTCATGCATGAAGATGATGTTGCTATGGAAGGCACGGTTCTTCTTTTTGTTACTAGTGATTTCACGAGAACTGATACTACCGAAACCTTACGGTTCTAAAATGACAAAACACCAACGATGCCCATTTTTTGAAGCATCATAGGCACCGTTAGTGAAGATACCAGTGTTAGCAATAGCTAGATAGCTTTGTCAGGGGAGGATAACTGAAAATAGCAGGAAAAATCAAAAGCAAACGGAAAGGGCTTCGCCTCCTGTTGTGAAAATTCGCTAGATAGGTAGTCTGCTTTGTTCGCCGGAGGTAAAAGACAAAAGGGTGTCACTTAAAAATTAAGAGTGAAGAAACAGCAAAAAAAATGCTGGCAAATGTAAGAAAATAACACACATGTTTAGTTAGACCACCAGATACGTGAGAGAGACAGCAGCTCGGAGAGGTAATAATTAATTCAATGTATATAGCACATTTCAAGGAACCCAAAGCGCTTTACATAGTGAGGGGGAAAGGCCACCTCATCCACCACCAATGTGTAGCATCCACTTGGGTGATGCACAGCAGCCATTTTGCGCCAGAACTCTGACCACACATCAGCTATTAGGTGGAAAGGTGAGTAGTTATATGCTAATTAGGAATGTATGGGATTATTAGTCGGCCATGATTAAATTGAGGCCTGGTTGGGATTTTGGCTATAACACCAGGATTAACATGTGTACTCTTACGATAAGTGCCATGGGATTTGTAATGACCACAGAGAGTCAGGACACCCGTTTAACGTCCCATCTGAAAGACGGCACGCTCTGCAAGAAGATGTCCCTATGCAGTGTCCCCATCACTGCCCTGGGGCATTGGGAATGATCTTTAGACCAGAGAAGAGTGTCTCCTACTGGCCCTTCAACACCACTTGCAGCAGCATTAGTCTCCCATCCAGGGAATAACCAGGCCTGACCCTGCTTAGCTTTAGAAGCAAACCAGCAGTGGAATACAGGGCGGTATAATGCTGGCGAACTTAATAGCTACCAGAGACGTCAGGTGCAAGGGGCAGCCTTTTCTACAAAAATCCAAATATCCAATATCAATTACAAAATAAGGAATACATTTGTTATATAATAAATTACTGTTTGCCAATTAATATGAGGTTTATAATGTGGATTAATGCAGGATCTCTTGTCTCAAATTTATTTGTGGATCAGTCTTGACATTTCACTACAATAGCATTCGGATTTTGAAGAGTAGAGTACACTTATATCTTCATATGCACATATACAGATATATTAGCATACTACACCTAACATGGTATAGGCACGATAGCCATTACAGAGGGTATGCCGTTGATTTAGATACTAACATCAATTACTTACGATACTTAACGCGGAAAATGCATTATAGGAATCAATGTGACATATTTTCTAGCTCTTCTCCTCACGCTGTAATGAATACTGCAGATGAGTCAGGTATATTGAATCCAAGCGCAGAGTGCCTATTTATTTAAAAAAAAAAAAGAAAGATGCGGGAAACAAGTTAAATAAGTCCCACAGGAAGGGTTGGAAACACTGGGTTTTCAGGTCCAGGCTGGGAAGTGAGTTACGTTCAGGAGAAGGAGGTTTTGTAGGGTTTGAATGTTGTGTTTAACTGGACCTTATACACGCACGGTTACAGGGGAACAATAACACACAGCAAGCAAGCAAACAGAGGGAACACTTATTCAAGCACTACGTGGAAAAGAGTGAGCAGCTGGTGGACATGATTAGTGGTTAAACTCAGACAGGTGTGGATGGTAGAAAGTGACAACAGTTCTGGCCACGCGGTGGAACCAAACCCTATCCCATGACTCAGTCCGCAACTCTTGTAGTTATATATTGTAAATATATTTTTAAATTGAAGAAGAAATAATGTTCAAGAGATAAGGGACATCAGTCTAAGCACAACATAGCTTTAAATAATACATATAATATGTCTTTATTTTTCTGTTTTGCTTATGAAAACAGCCACAGGTGATGTTGTGACTGAGGAGAAAGAGATTGAGGCTGCTGTGTCAGAGGTAGTAGGGACCAGTCCAGAGACCATGACAGGTGCAGCAATGCAACTGTGCACAATAGAGCATAAGTTAACATATATGCAAATTAGTAATAGTTATTATATGCAAACTAATTAAATCGTTTTTGATCTTTGATTATAGTTAACTGATTATTGTTATTTTGCTAAGTCAAAAAGCAGATGCAGTAACATAGTTAGTAAATGCCCTTTTAGGACGCCCTTAAAGGGGCATATACAGCTCTGGAAAAAGAGACCACTGCAAAAAAAGTTTATCTGGTTACTTATGCTATTGATAGGTACAGTATGTGCTTCGGTAAAATAAAATAAAAATTATTACATAAACTACTGACAAAATGTCTTCTAAATTCTTCATTAAAATATTGTCATTCAAAGGATTTATTTGCAGAAAACTGGTCAAAATAACAAAAAAAGATGCAGTGTTGTCAGACCTTGAAAAAGGGAAAGAAAATAAGTTAAATAAATTTTATTTGTCACGAAGTGTTAAGGTGTACAGAGCACAAGGCAACCCCAAAATATATGATTGTATTAGAGGAGGAATAACACCACACAGGCGTACTAATTCAGGTACTGTTCCAATAACAAAAAAGAAAACAAACTCATGCATAAAGCAACGGAACCACTAGAACAGTTATGATTTCACAGGATAACTAGAAATATACTCTCACAGACAGTCAATCACCAACAACATATGATTTCAGAGGATAACTAGAAAAACACTCTCACAGACAGAGTCAATCACCAACAACATCTTGGAGACATGGGGTGCAGATATAGGGCTTGGTCTTGATTAGAACTCATAACAGGTGTGTGTAAAAGTGCAGGCAGTAGACGGTCCTCAGTAAGATGGGGAACCGGAACACCGAATAGGGATTGGCGCTGGCGTGGGTGTGACATTTCTAAACAACACAAAACAGATGTGTTCACCTAAGAAGAGTTCAGAAATCAGTAGTTGGTGGAATAATAATAATTGTATAATAATAATAAATGTATTTTATGCTCCTTGGCATGCTCTCCACCAGTCTTTTGCATTGATGTTGGGTGACTTTATGCCTCTCCTGGCGCATATATTCAAATCAGCTTGTCTTAGTTTGATGGCTTGTGACCATCCATCTTCTTGATCACATTCCAAAGGGATTCTATGGGATTGATCTAGGAAAAATGTGCAGTGGTCTATTAATTACTTCCAGAATTTTACATACATTTTGGGGAGTTTTTAAAATTACAACGTTTGTAAGCTTCACATGAAAGAGAAAATAGTTCTGTTGTTATGGCTCAAATTATAAAGCACTTTTTAATACTGTATTACAATATCATATTTTGTTAGCAGCTAATGATAGCACTGCATCATAGTTTAGTATCATATAGTGCATGGTGTGTTCAATTGTATTTGGGAACTGTACAAGGTTTGTGGGCCAGTCTGTTTCAAAGTCCACTCCGGAATCAAATCAATCAATCATTCGATACAAGTCTGACTCACTAACTACTAAGCAACCTGATGGCCCCGACTAGCAGAGACAAATGAGCCAGACAACAAGCTTGTAGTTAAAATAACCCTGTCATGTAATAATAAGGTGGAAGAGCATTTACCCATAAAAACATGATTTGAATATTAATGAAGGGTGCACATTCAGTTATTCAAACAGCGGTATGGGGTTGCCCATGTGTTCCTATTAAAGCTGCAAAACACAAACGTAACAGCTTTAAACTGTACACTGATTAATGCACCATTACACCATGTCATTTAATTCTGATAAACAAAAAACTAAATATCTGTGGTAATTTTACTTATTAGCCAACCACATCATATTTGAAAGAGTTGCAGTTTGGTAGTTCAAATGTGCATACACAGAATTTTTTTTTATTCTGGGTGTAGTAAAATTTACCCCAAAAAAACGACTAACACATTATGCACATTTCCTTCATATGTAACAAAACAAGCAACAAGATATGTGGTTCTGTTTTCAGAGAATAGTGATTAATTAAACATTTGTAGATTTATGATAATTGTACACACATAAAATATATATTTGAAGATAGAAAATACATTTATATAGTTGTAGTAAGCAGCGTGTTGTGCCATGAGTCATATGATAAATTGACAGCAAAACCGTCAGATTTTTTTTTCACTTGCATTCAATGAGGCCACCGATTTCTAAGTTAGTGCTGTTCAATGACAGTGGCAAATGCAGTACATCCTGTTACTGCAGGATAGTTGAACATTTTGCATGATAAAGATGCTCTCATAGTTACTCTATGAATACAGAGTGCAGGGAATGAAACATTTGTTTTCCATGTTCTTCAGGACTAGCACATCAGACAAATACATCATACGAGCCTGATGAAGTGAATATAAATATTATTACGAATAGTAATTAATGAGAATTGGATTTAAATTAATGTCAATCAATGCTCACTCAAAAATAATGGTTATATCTATTCAATTCAAGTGTCTGTAAAAGTATATTAAACTCAATTATATATCTATTTATTACCACATCATACGTTTCTATGCTTTTTTTACATAAAACTATATACAAAATTGTATCTACTCAATTGTATTGTGTGTAATTGAATTACATAATTATCCAAAGGATAGTTTTTATAGTGTCTAGTCTTTTCAGACCAGTAAACAATTGAACCATTCTTGTCTGTTGACCATGTACCATAGTTAATGTCATATTATATTATCTCAAAATTACATTTGACCAAGCCATTAAAACACACAATAGAGTAAAAGACCCATTTAGAAAAATATATTCTCATCAGGTCAAATGGGAAACCTACAGATAAAGTGTGACTAAATTGTGCAAAACTGTTGCAAGTCCGGTTTTACAAGTCAGGACGCTGGCAGGACTGAATGACCTATAGACTGACCTCTGCAAATCATGTCAAATTCTACCATTAACTCTCTTTAAAAATATTAATTTAAAAAAAATAATCCCACCAAGTTAGTATTTTTATAATGACTTTGCATAATGAGCTACATTCTCCCTCTTCATTGGGTCTCCTCCAAAAAAAAGATCTACTCATTGTGCTGAGAAGAGAGTGCTAGTCACTTTTATCTCTGGTAAGGCCCTGTGGCCTCCGCTTGATCAATTAAACTTCTGAAAGGCCTCTCTCCCCTGGCTCTTTCATCCTTCCACCCGGAGGAATGGAAAGTTATCAGTCTTTTCCAAGCCGATATGGAAGTCGGAAATAAGTAGTTTGTCTATAAAAATGTCCAGGTGCTTTATCAGCATCCCAGTAGGGCCTCCGGGCAGCCTCTGTATTCAATGTGCCGCCGCCTGTACTCTTATTTGCTCAACGACCCATCTGGCCCCTTGTTCAGCCTGTCTGTGCCTGGGGCCTGCTTACAGAGGCGGGAGTGGGGGGACGTACACACAGTCCAAGCCCTACACAGCCCAGACCCAGGCTTCAACAGCCCCGCACAGGGATTGACCGGGGCTAAGTCCCCTGACAATGCTATCGATTTCAGCTAGGGGATTCTTACTGTAGATTGGGTCTGGTTGATGGTGTAGATATGAACGGGGATGATCCCCTTGATGGGGCAGTTTGGGGAGTGTTGTGGCGAGCTGTTTTTATCTTGCTGTCTCAGAGGGATCTGAAACATGAGGTGGTGAAGTAAAGAGACCATAACCCCACAAACAGACAGACATTTTGCTCTTTTCAAACAGGTCTTCTGCCAGACCCAATTTTACAGTTTCATGTCAGATCATGTACAGTGCGCTGTATTGGAGGATTCAGACTGGACCAAAATTTTTTTTGCTGTCCAATCAACGCATTTGAAATTACAATTCAAAAATGAGTATGAGGCAAGAGTACAGACTGTCACATTTATATTTTCATTTGAGTCATTTAGCAATGCTTTTATTCAGAGTGACTTACAGTAAGTGCATACATTTTAGAGAAACAAGTTGAAACCACCACAACTCAGAATTACTGTAAGTGCATTCAATATTTAAAACGGTGATTGGGCAAAAACAATCTGGAAAAAGGATCATACAAATAAACATAACATTTTTTAAAAGACAACAGATCTGGTGGGCATCAAACATATTTAACCCCTTATGGATACAGCACTACATTTGAATTGTAGCTCTAATAATCCAAAAAATTTAAATAAAAACTAAATTCTTGAAGCTCAGGACCTCAGGCAAGTAAATGCAAATGCCTGTTTACAAATTGTATGGAACAATTTGACGTTTCTGGAGATGTTCAACTTCTCTAGAAAAATGTAAGACCTGTACAAGGATGCCTGTCCTGAACATTGAAGAGTCAAATTTGGTTCCACAATTGAGGATCCAGGACAGAGAAGAGTTTTTAACTGCGTGGATCAAGAGCTAATTTCAGAAGGCGTGGCACAGCCTGGAGCCGAAAGGTGGCAGAATGAATAGCCTCGGTGTAGATGTAGAGTTTGAGCATTGCCTTAAGGTAGGAAGGATGAGCTTCTATTGATGCTTGGTCAACAAGCACCATGGCCTAATAAAGGATTCAAGCTTTATCCGGAAGCCAGTGGAGTGTGTGTAGAAGTGGGGTGATGTGGGAGAACTTGGGAAGGTTGAACACCAGGCGGGCTGTTGCATTCTGAATAAGTTGTAGCGGTTTGGTGGCACATGCCGGGAGTCCCAACTCCCAGGAGTTACAGCCACTGGCTCAGATAGGGAGGACAGACCACGCAGATTGGAACAGAGACACGGGATGACTGGTGGGTTGTGTGGCTCATCCCAGGCCCTGGGTGGTCTGGCGCAGCAGGTTGGGCTGAAGCCTGGAGTGGTGTAGGCACTGGAACAGGCGCTGTGGGCAGAGCCTCCGGGTCAGACGTGGAGGGTGTAGGAGGCTGGGCCAGAGCCTGGTTCAGTGCCTCCGCTGGCTGTGCTGGAGGTGTGACAGGCTGGACCAGAGCCTGACGTGGCGCCTCCGCTGGCTGGGCAGGAGGTGTGGCAGGCAGGGGCCTCTGTGGGGACCCAGGTAGCAGGACTCACCTGTGATTTTGTAGGGATCCGAGTGAGCTGAGGTGAAGCTCCAGCAGTGCCACCTGCCCGGCTGGCTGAGTTGATCCTGCAAAGCCAAACTTGGTGTCTTGCTCCATTTCCTTCACCAGGAAGAGGTGAGTATGCAGGAACCTACCTGCTTCACCACTGCAGCCAATCAATGGAGACCAAGTGTACGCCACAAGAGCTAGACCCCCATGGCACGTTTCACCCCTCTCGACCGCAACACTTACATGTGTTTCTTTTTTATTTTACAATTTTTTCTCCACTACCAATTGGTCATGTCCAACCATCCCCTTGACCGTGCCTTGTCGGCAACTCTTCAACAGGTGCAGGATGCTCAAGGGCGCTCACACGCTTCCCTTTAAGCAGGTGGTGCCGAGCCGTCCGATTGATATCAACAAAAATGTCCTAAGTACATCCTAGGAACAATTACATATTTTCCACCTATACTTCTGTGATTGAACTCAAAGGCGCCCGATCTGTGCACAAGGAGTTGTTGAGAGTGACATGGCAAGGTGCGCAATCCGACTTTTCTATTCCCTCTCTCCTGGGCAGTGGTGTGCCAATTTGATTTGCTCCATACTTGAGCCCCAGGCAGGTGTTTCTAATAGATTAGGAATATTTTGTTGCATTAATTGTTCACACTTAAAAGTGTTGAAAATGTGTAGACTCAGTTCCATCTTTTGCTTTTGCCTCTGGGCTTTGCGATTGTTGACAGTAGGCAGAGTCTGTTACAACCCCAGTCTACATGTAGGTGGAAATATGTACAGGTCCTTCTCAAGAAATTAGCATATTGTGATAAAGTTCATTATTTTCCATAATGTAATGATAAAAATTAAACTTTCATATATTTTAGATTCATTGCACACCAACTGAAATATTTCAGGTCATTTATTGTTTTAATACTGATGATTTTGGCATACTGCTCATGAAAACCCAAAATTCCTATCTCAAAGAATTAGCATATTTCATCTGACCAATAAAAGAAGTGTTTGTTATACAAAACAGAAAAGAAAAAGTCAACCTTCAAATAATTATGTTCAGTTATGCACTCAATACTTGGTTGGGAATCCTTTTGCAGAAATGACTGCTTCAATGCGGCATGGCATGGAGGCAATCAGCCTGTGGCACTGCTGAGGTGTGATGGAGGCCCAGGATGCTTCGATAGCGGCCTTAAGCTCATCCAGAGTGTTGGGTCTTGCGTCTCTTAACTTCGTCTTCACAATATCCCACAGATTCTCTATGGGGTTCAGGTCAGGAGAGTTGGCAGGCCAATTGAG
>JACXGM010011867.1:13405-24698 GCA_016801145.1 Umbra pygmaea
TTTGTTGTGCTGCTTCTCTGTAGCCCAGGTCAGGTGCTTCTGCCGCTGTTTCTGGTTCAAAAGTGGCTTGACCTGGGGAATGCGGCACCTGTAGCCCATTTCCTGCACACGCCTGTGCACGGTGGCTCTGGATGTTTGTACTCCAGACTCAGTCCACTGCTTCCGCAGGTCATCCAAGGTCTGGAATCGGTCCTTCTCCGCAATCTTCCTCAGAGTCCGGTCACCTCTTCTCGTTGTGCAGCGTTTTTTGCCACACTTTTTCCTTCCCACAGACTTCCCATTGAGGTGCCTTGATACAGCACTCTGGGAACAGCCTATTTGTTCAGAAATTTATATCTGTGTCTTACCCTCTTGCTTGAGGGTGTCAATGATGGCCTTCTGGACAGCAGTCAGGTCGGCAGTCTTACCCATGATTGCGGTTTTGAGCAATGAAACAGGCTGGGAGTTTTTAAAAGCCTCAGGAATCTTTTGCAGGTGTTTAGAGTTAATTAGTTGATTCAGATGATTAGGTTAATAGCTCGTTTAGAGACCCTTTTCATGATATGCTAATTCTTTGTGATTACCTTTTCTATGTTCTTGTTTTCTGTATGTGTTTGTTTGGTTCAGTATGTCTTTTTCCCAACAGCTGGTGCAAATTCAGTAATCGTTGTTAACTACCACTCATCATTTACTCCTCCTTCAATAATCCTGTCCACCTGGTTCCGTTCATCAACAGCATTCCCCTCATCCCTTCTGTTTTCTATTTAATGTGCCATTTTGTCAGTCTCTCACTCCCGAGGCATGACGTCCTCGTGGGGTTCCAATGCTGCTGAGTTGGAGCATGAGAGAGCGGAACTTCAGAGATTGGATTTAATTAGTGAGAGACACTTACGAGGAGGGGGCAGTCTGGCTACCGTGGTAGTGGTGGGTCACGACAGCTGTACCGTGAATGAGGTGGGTATGGAGGGGAGTTCAGATGGGAGTGTGGGTGTTGCCGGTGTGGGGTTAAGTTTTCAGGAGTCACCTTATGTACAGAGGAAGAAGAATCATGCACGGAAGGAAGAGGGTGGTGAGTGTAGTTCGGGAGAGGGTGAAGGGCCGGCACGGGGAGATGTGGAACAGGGATATAAGGGGTTGGTGGTATTTTCAGCCCCGACAGGTAGGGTGTTGCACCCAGTCTCACTCATGGCGGCAATTAAGGAACAGGTTGGGAGGGTGAAAGATGCACTGTGTTTGAGTGGGGGTAGGGTTCTTATTGTGGTGGGTAGTGTGGCTCTGAGGGATAAGTTACTGAAGTTGGAGGTGTTGAATGGGGGTAAGGTGAAATGCCAGGTGCCTGGGAGTGCTGCGAAGTTAAGAGGGGTGATCAGGGGTGTTCCGGAGGATCTGTCCATGGAAGAGCTTAGCGGTGGGTAGGGGTGGGTAGTGTTCAGTATTTCCATTTGTTAGGGTGGTGGGTTGAGTTGGGTAGACCTGAATTGGGTGGACCATGACCAGCCTCACACTCCAGTACTGTTGGTGCCGGAATATGCAACTTAAAGGACAACTCTGGCGCAAAATGAACCTAGGGGTTAATAACACATTAGCACCGAGTTGACCGTTCTCTGGGATTGTTTTCATGCTAATCAAATGTGCCCAGTTTTAGTGCAAACTGATAATTTCCTTATAATGATATTTGTGTGGGCATGGATGAAGTAAAAATAAATTGCTATTATATACCACTAACAAGGCTCAAAATAGCACCACACTTCAACGGTAGCATAATGAGGGTCCCTACATGCAAACCGAAGCATTGAGAACTTTGTAAGTGTACAGACAGTTTACTAGAAATATAGTTTAAAAGACATTACCATTTGTGTATACAGCCAGGCGTCATCTTCGGAAAACAGACTCGACCAGTCAAACCACAAACTCTGTGCTACGTGAGCAAATTGTGTTTGCTTTTAGTTTGCATTGCCAACTGTAAGTCTTGCTCATTGATCTGCATGAATGACCACAAAACCTCAGATTCCAAGTCAGAGTTCAACGGTCGACTTGGTACCAATGTGTTATTATTAACCCCTAGGTTCATTTTGCACTGGAGTTGTCCTTTAAGTTGGTTGCAATCTGCCATTAAACCCACAGAAGAAAATGAAGAAGTCTCTCACTAGCTGTTTCTCAAAGTCAAGGATCCTTCCTTGGTAGGACTGGTCCTTCCAAATCAGGTGCTTCAGGCGTAGAAAAACCCAAAAGAGCTCACACAACCAAAACCAGAGAAAGTAGCTGTTTCTCAAAGTCAAGGACGGATCCTCCGAAGCCAGAATTTCAAGGATGCTACGTCATCAAAGTCCATCGAAGGGCTGTTACAATGTCAAGGATGCTTCAAATTTCTGAGTCCTTCGTTCAGAGAATTTCCAAAATACAGTAAAGGATGCATATGTGTATCCTTCACGCTCCCAAATCACCCACAATCCTATGCATGCGGCTTTGTCGGCTCATTAAAAATAAATTAAGTTACAAACTTTAGTGGAGTTGGAGCGATGACGGGGCAATATGCTTTTAAATATCTTTAGTGTTTAACGTTATTGTTCATTTGTTAAAACGGTAGTACATATAAGTAAAGTTTAACGTTTAAATGCCAGTACAAAATGCTACTGTCCACTGTTGAATTGCAGCGTCAAAGGCGGACCTTTTCATTAATGTAATGACGTAATGACGTGCACTTGCTATTTTCACTAATGTAATGACGTAATGACGTGCACTTGCTATTTTCACTAATGTAATGGCGTAATGACGTGCACTTGCTATTTTCACTAACGTAATGACGTAATGACGTGCACTTGCTATTTTCACTAATGTAATGACGTGCACTTGCTAGCCTGTTCCATTTGCGTGTTCTCCGAATGCTAAGGAGGAGCCTCACCTACGCCTGAAGCACCTGACTTGGAAGAACCGTTCTTTTTTGCATTGAGCCTGATTGTTGCTGTGGTGGAGGCCACATGTTGACTATTTATGCATTGAAAAATACTCCTCACAGGGAGTTGGGGATAGACTAGAGCTGCCCTCGGGGGTTACACTGCATGTAGGTTAACTCCCTTGTCTAAACACACCAGGCAAGAAGGGTGGACCCACCCTCTGTATGTTTGTGTTAGGGTGCCTAATTTGAGTGCCAGTTTATTTGGGTTCTGTGTTTGGGTCAAGAATAAGAAAGCGTGTGGGACAAGGTGTTTTGATAATATCTTTGCTTTTGGTTCCACCCACCTCCCCTTCTGCCTTTATTCATTATTAATCTGTTGGCTAAATAAAGGCCTAAGTAACTGTACCTTTTGTGGTGTGTCCTTGCTTGCACCTACGACCCCATTCGTTAACTACCCGGGAAATCTTGTGCAATGGTTGTCATGTTCCCTTCCTACGGGAGCTGGAATATAACAGAGTCCAACATGAAAAGGGATTTAAGAAAGTGTTCCTTGTTTCATTGTCACCCTTCTCTAGTCCTACGCTGTAAGCACCAGCAGTTGGTACACCTTAATTGGGAAGGATGGGCTCATATTAATGTCTGGACTGGAGGAAGTTGATATCTCACACTGGGTTTGATGTGTTATACTCCATTCCATTACCTCCAGTTCTGGACATAATGCGAGCCCGTCCTCGCCAATAAAAATTCACCAACCTCCACTGGCTGTACGTCTCATCGTCTTTCTTGGATTCCAGTGTTTAGTGAAGTGGTGGTTTTGTCCACCACTTTTCCTTTAGTGTTGCATTTCTGTTGTTTATTGTTTTCAGCTATCAAGGTGTGCACCTTGTTAGGGCATCTTTCTTTTGGTTTATTCCCCAGTATTTGTTTTACCTTTTCTTGCCTTGCCTGCCACTGTCGTTCTGTGCCTGTGTATTTATATATTATTAAAACACCCTCCATGGAATTATGCACCTGATTGCTGCCTACTCCATATATATATATATATTTATATATATATATATTTATCATGACACCATTGTTTAGATGTTGCTTACACAAGACAGATCTTACAACACCTGGATAAGTATGTCAGCTTATACATCATATATCATAGCCAAAGAAAAATCTGGCGAAATAGCGAACACACAGGAGGCCATTTAGGGGTACATTCAATGTCAGAGCAATGGAACACAACATTATTGGAGGAAAACATTAATTTAGTTTGCAGGGGAACACTCCCATTACCTTTACACAATAGTTGTGCAAATCAAGAGGACAGATATGAAAACTGCATAGAAAGACAGATAAATAACCAGTTTTGCATGAATGTGAAAGTCCAGAGAAGAAGAGTGCTGTGTTTCTACATTCACTAGATTTGCATTAAGGCCAAGAGATTAAATGTGTGGGAAGCTTGTGTGTCCTAGTGTGTGTTTCCTCGCTCTGGGCTCTTATGCCAGTGAAGGATCAGACTCGGACATCTCACTTTCTGCTGTTGCAGGTGGGTGGTATTTACACACATATTGGCCAGATCTACATTTGAATCTCCTGCAATGTCTCACAAGGGAAGTATTATTCTCTCTGTTAAAATATGTGCTTGATGAAATGTTCCAGTAGAATGATATGGGCCTTAGGAGAAGTATATCCTGGTACTAACTATGCTTCTACATTGTGATATGACAAATGACAGACTATATTTTCCTGCTTAAATTAGGTTAGGCTGTTTAAGGTAATTTGTTTTAGCAATAATCTCAATGTGGCCTCAAGGCAATTTGGAACCTTTGGAGTGTTAAGCTAAAATCACTCCATTTAGTTTCATATTTTGCCTAGTATCATACTTAATGGAGAATCATACGATTTACATCAAATAGCAAGTGTCTTTAACTTGTCCAGGCTTCTAATGTGATTTATACCTTGTTATAAGTATTTTTTTAGGTGTATTATGCATTTTATTTTAGTCTAAGTCTATACAATTTCAAAGACAATATTCCATTTGAATATACATTGACACTTATGTGATTTAGCAAACCCTGTTGCAGAGTGACTTACAATTGTAACTGAATTCACAGTTGTTGGTTTAATTCCATGCTTGCCCCTGTGGGAATCAAACCCACAACTGTGGTGTCAAAATTGCAATACTTTAACAACTGGGCTACAATGGACCCACAGTATGAATAGCAACATTGTACTTTTTAGGCCTATGAACCACAATGACATGCAACTTGTAAACAATATTCTTTTGAAAAATAACTAGCCTCTGGATTCAACTTGGGTGGGAATTGGTCAACCATATTTCTCTGCATCTGTGTGTTTGCAGGCCTTGGATGAATAGTATGGTGGTTTTGCTACTGACTGGATGGTGCCTGCTGAAGTGGCCTGTATTGGCCACATGGGGGCAGCAGGACTCCAAGTCCCATGTCTTTTATGCTGTGGAGATGGTCGGAGGCGACAAAGCTGCTCAAACTCTGGCCGAGAAGCACGGCCTAAAGTTCATATCACAGGTCAGTGCATATTTAAAACCTGCCTTTATTGCTTCCACCTACAGACGGCAATTTTCATTCTTGAAATTCGTTTACTGAGGGGCTTTTTGTCGGCAGAGGTATGAAAGTGCTGAGTTCCATTTTCATTTGAGGATATGTGACTTTCATCAAATTACAGCGCAGTTTCTGAATATTTCATATCTGATCATAGACTCCACCCCCCCACGCATACAATAGAAAGATATACACACACACGCACGCACACACACTCATTTCTTCTTACCTACTGTCAGTCTTGGAATCCTATACAAGAATTCAATATAAAAACCAGTTGAATGTCTTTTGAAATTATGGGGCCTATTGGCTTTGCTTTCATCCATCGTCCTGCCATTTCTTCATCTGTCTTTGTGAGCAACTAGTACCACGTCAGCACATTTGAGTTACATTTTGTAATTATGTATGATGATGGTCAATATGATACGTTGAATGTCAGTGCACAACTCAGACCTGGCTTTGTGCAGTTTGCTGTTGGTTTCATTCAGGTTTCAAACTTGTCTGGTCAAAGTGTCAGAGTAGAGTATGAGGTTATTCATAAATGTTCAGAAATATGTCCACCCCAGGTGGTGATGGATCTCCAATTCTAACCCTGAGGACGTGAGTGCATCTCAGGCTTAGCTCTGGCCGCTACTGCCTGGACCGATGAATAATACATATGGATGAGCTTGTTGGAAAGTGCCCCTTTGTCTACCACGCATGGACATAGCACACCCTCACACACACTGGTTAGAAGGTGCACACATATTGATATACTGTTTATACTGTAAAGCACACATACAGGGAGTGGACAAAATAATGGAAACAACACATGAAAAAAGCCCTGCTTCTTTAATGTAACAAAATCACAATTACAAACGCAGCTGCCAATGTCACATTACGTTGATGCCATTGGCAGTACACACAGACACGAGACAGGTTAAAGCAAAAACCAACATTGTGCCTTGGTAAGGTGTTGGGCCACCACAAGCTTTGGGTTACAGTGCATCTTGGAATGGATTCTACGAGTCTCTGGAACACCATTCATCTAAAAGATATTCCCTCACTTAGTGTTTTGAGTAAAGTGGTGGGGAACGCTGTCTAACACAACGGTGTAAAATGTTCCATTGGTGTTCAACTGGGTTGAGATCCGGTGACTGTGTAGGCCATAGTGTATGTTTTCATTCTTATCAAACCATTCTGTAAGCCCTAACGCTCGGTGGGTTAGAGTATTTTATCCTTGTTGAGACCACTCCCATCAGGATAGACATTTTTCACCACGGGATAAAGGTGATCACTCAGAATAACTTTGTAATTATCTGCAGTGACCCATCTCGCTAAACCACTGGTGTCACACGGGTTCCACAGAGGGCCTAGTGTATGCTAGGTTTTGGTCTTTCCCTTCAATTAGTGCTCAATTAAGACCCAGACTGCCAGTTCTAACCAATTAGTGACCTAATCAATCAGTCTGGTACATGGTAGGAGTGAAAACCTGCATACACTAGGCCCTCTGTGGAACCTGTTTGACACCAGGTCTATAAGGGGTCAAGTGGACCCAAACGATGTCAGGAAAATGACCCACATAGCAGCTGAATTCATTTTGTTCCTCTACTCATTTGTTCATCATTTATTTGTCACCCGTCTGTATGTGTCAGCTATAAAATAGCTTGGAAAATCAGCATCTTCAGATTTTTGAGTTGTCATAGCAACTTGAGTTAAGTAAAACCGTTCCAAAGAGGCTAAATATTTGGTACTAGAATTACAGGTGAAGCAGTGAAAATAAAACTGCAAAATGACTTGTCAAGGTGGAATGGTCTCAAATCTCATGACTGTATATTATATTGAATGTGGTCAGTACATCGGCAAAGAGGAACAGTGGTCCCAAGGACACAGTTGACCTACAGGGATTGATGGGCAGCCTACAGATGATTTCGCTGCATGGTGAATTAATGGAGAAGGAATATGAGTCCGTTTTACAGGGTTAGATGGGCCAAACACTGTTCCCTCATGATCCAATTTTTCTGCATATGAATGCCCCCATGTACAAGGCTACACATTCAAGAATGGTTTCACGAACACCAGGATGATGTCAAAAGCCTTCCAATGTCTCCCCAATCACCAGATGTAAACAACATTGAAACCTTTATGGGAAGTTCTGGAGTGCAAAGTAGATGTCTACATCCATCCATCTGGAGGATCCTCCTTCTGAAGAATAGTGAAATATCCCACTATACGCAGTTCAGGACTTGAAAGATAACATTCAAAGTAGGGTTGAAGCTTTTCTTTAAGGCAATGTGTGGCTTTACTCCTTATTAGGTCCTTGCTATTAATGTTAGGTATTTCTGTTAATTTATCCACCCCTTGTATCCATATAGAGCATACATAATATTAAGCACGTGAATACTGTATACATACACACAATATTTAAGTATGTTGGCTGCAGGTTTAAAAGATATACAGTGTAAATGTTAAATGTAGTTACTATCCTTACGTGTGGGACCAGAACTGTCTGCGTGGATCTCACTCTATCCCCGCTCTTTTTCTCTCTCACTCTCTCTCTCCTTTTCTTTGTCTAGTGGTCTATTTAATTCTCTCTTCTCAATTCAATTAAAATGGGCCTCATTGGCATGGGAAACATTTGTTTAGATTATCTCTCTCCATTTTTGTCTCTCCTGCTTTCTTGTAGTATATTCTTAGCCACTATGGTCTTAGCCACTGAGGAATGCCAATCCTCTCAGGTTCTTGTAGATCCTCCAATCTGCTGACTGGTCTCTTTTTTTCCCTGTCGCCACAGGTTGACACTAAATGTCAATGACATGAAATCCCCTTTGTTAAGTCAAATCCAATTGAATTGTGTCACCTCGTGATTTGCTCATTGCACACATAAAGTATTGTATATCAATACCAGCAATTCACAATTTACTGTGATATTTCT
This sequence comes from Umbra pygmaea, assembly GCA_016801145.1. Classification (NCBI taxonomy): domain Eukaryota; kingdom Metazoa; phylum Chordata; class Actinopteri; order Esociformes; family Umbridae; genus Umbra; species Umbra pygmaea. The sequence continues at coordinate 21,765 of JACXGM010011867.1, forward strand.
TTGAAAACATTGATGTGGAATGAAAAGTTTGACAGCACGGCATGTTTTTGGAACATCAGGATGCCGTCTGCTGACATTCCAAGGGTGATTTTGCAGGAACGGAACAGGACTCAAGTGTCTCTTGATGCTAGCACTCTGCATAGGGGTGGTCTCTTTGATTTAGTAACTCACCTAGGAGGATGTCGTCAGGTTTCAATGTTTTTTGTGACATATTAATTTCAACCAAGTAGGAATGGAGATGACACCATTCACATCATGTATTTGTTTGTATTCTGTTTACTTTGTGGGCGTCCTCTTCATACTGTTTAACGGGGAACAGGGTTAAATTTAACTCCATTTCATTTCAGTCAAATAAGGGCGATATAGTTCTCCTCATACCTTTTTCTCCTCACATGCTTAAGATGGGAATTTCTGTTTGCTTTTTGAGTTGCAATGGAATTGACCCCAATTCTAGGTCCAGAATATTCAACTTCCAATTTGGGATTTATTGATGAGCACTGGGAATATTTCATAGGTCATTGGCAATTTGCTGTCCAGACTTTTCACAACTATTCTTTGGATCTAAAGGTGATGGCCATATTAAACGTCATCACACTGTCTCAGTCTGTATGGCTTCCAGGTTTCTGGCTTGAGCCAATCATTTCCAAAGTGCCTTACAGATCCCTTTCATTTAATGTGTGTTATTACAACCTTCAGCAAAGCCTTGATAGTACTTCAAGCTAAAATGTGGCTTCATCATGGGCCATGGAAATTACTCAGCCTGCCCCAGAGATCAAGGAGGCACTGTCAGTAGGAATAACCTGATGTAATGCAGTGGCCAGGGTTCGTATCCTGGTTGCAGTTTTTCAACAATGCCCTGAGGTCTGGCATTGGGTGGCGCAAATCTGTAGAGCGCTGGGTGGACTGGTAGACAGTCGGATGAGGGAATCTTATGACGTAGCTCTCTAGTGATTCCTTGCATATGAATTCAATTGTGGTTGTATAATTGATGAATATGTAGCCTTCCACACACACATAAACTATAGGCTTCTATGTGGATCAAGTGTGATAAAAATCATTTGGCCTGGCAACGCATGCTTAAAAAAGCATGATTGATCTTCGACCATCCAGGACCTGCTGAGGAGTTGCCGACGAGATGAGGTCAAAGGGGAAAAATAGGGGTTAAAAAACACCCTCTTGACTCCCTGATTGATAGAACAGTGTGGATAAAAAAGCAGAAAGGCTTGTTGCAAAAGACTCGCTGCAATCTTCACCTGTCCAAAACTATTTCCCGTTTTAGTTCGTTGTTATGACAAAATTTGGGAAATAAAACAAAGACTACAAGTCTGTTCTATTTCAGCTTGCGTCCTTTGAAACCAAGGCCAAACCATCCAACATGTTACAAGTATACAGTGAATAAAAGGTCTATATTAAAGTGAATAATTCAACCTAAAACCATATTTAGTTGAAATTCCCGCTATACTGCGTTGTGTATGAAGGCCCATGGTGTACTTTTTCATCGAAATTCATTATTGAAATTATGAGACCTGATCTAACAAACCAGTGTTTATCAGTAAGTTAGCTGATTTGTATTTGAATATAAGTCCTGACCACGTTTACTATGACACACCTAAATGTGCAATTTTCTCACTTTGTAAATATGGCCTTTTTTGTGTTACTCAGTAGCAAAAACTGAAAAACATTTAAGAAAATTTAATTAATTTTGAATTACTGGTAATGTTGTAACATGATAAAATGTTGGAAAATCCCAAGGGGGTGAATATATTGGAGTCAGTATTTCTCTATTCGCTGCATGATATTAAAAAAGGGTAATTTTCAGGTTGGAAAAGTGAATGCTGATGGCTAAACGTCAGTATTTTTAGCTGTGGTCATAGCAAGTATACTGAACTCAATGGATGCAGTGTATGGTTGACATCTATAAAAGCATCATACACAGAAAAAGAAAGAAAATAGGCTAACGGTACTGACATTAAACCTGCCTCTTATTTGTTTTAAACCATGACTCCTGATGACGTCATCACTGGGCAACAGATAATATAGCTAGGGAAAATAGTGGCAGTTTGGAGTAAACTAATTTCCTCTGCTACTTTTGTTTTTGTATCAAAATAATTGCTGCTTTCTGGATTGATTAGTATGCCTTTAAGATAGGATACATATTTACACATTCTGACAAAGCAAATGTACAGTATTACATTTGTATTCAAATGTGTGTAAATTAAAGCAGACCTTCAAGATAAATGTGTTATAAGAAACTGATCTGGATACTGGGGGATTTTGTGCAGTGTGCCATTGTGGTTGGGTTGTTTAAAAAGCACCCGCTTCCCCACAAATAGAAATAATCAATTGATTTTTGCTCTTGTAACAACTTTGAGGAAATCAAGTCTGTCTATTAGAACACATTGGATGCAAAGCTATCTACAGTACTACATCACATTTAGATAAATGGTGACATATGGGCCCATGCTTCATATAGTGGTATTCTATGCTGTGTATTGTTTCTACCATGTATGAGGCTATACAAGTATTTCTCTATTCATATTGTTTACAAATGTAGTGTACTAAACTACTAATGTGATACAAATGTTAAACTAAACTCTTAAATCATATTATTTAACAATCAATGGGTGTATTTAATTAAAACAAAAAATAAAGATTGCTGAAGAAAAAAAGGAATCCAGTTTTTATTGCCATAAATCATAAGATGAGGCACAGTATAGACATGGAACAGAAAAAATACACATCTTCAGTTTTAGTTTTCTCAAGAGAGGAAATGGATGGGAATAGAAAAGCATTACCGTAAAGTTGCCATGCATATGTTTGTTGGTACTCAGTACAGATTATTGTCGATATTATGGGATACAGGTCCAAACCAGCACAGTTGTCCATTGTTTATTGTGTGTGTGTGTGTGTGTGTGTATGTGTGTGTGTGTGTGT
>JACXGM010011868.1:0-24560 GCA_016801145.1 Umbra pygmaea
TGACTTCTCGTGCAAAAAACAAAGTTGCATGCGCGCACCTGCGTCAGACTGATTCCAGCTGGACAGGATTTACCGTGAGTTTTCAAAATCACGGTAATCAAAGACGGTATTAATGAAAATTAAATTTTAAACGGTAATACTAACCGTACGGACATTTTATTGTGGTTTACCGTGAAACCGGTAATCGTCCCATCCCTAGTTAAAACTGTAGACATGCATGGAGTCCATATAACTGCCATATAAAGTGCCAGACGGGCCGGTCTAAGTATTTCACAATCTGCTCAGTTACTGGAATATTCACCCACAACCATTTCTAGGGTTTACAAAGAATGGTGTGAAAAGGGAAAAACATCCAGTATGTAGCAGTCCTGTGGGCGAAATTGCCTGGTTGATGCTAGAGGTCAGAGGAGAATGTGCCGACTGCTTCAAGCTGATAGAAGGGCAACTTTGACTGAAATAACCACTTGTTACAACCGAGGTATGTAGCAAAGCATTTGTGAAGCCACACCATGAACAACCTTGAGGCGGATGGGCTACAACAGCAGAAGAACCCACCGGGTACCACTCATCTCCACTACAAATAGGAAAAAGCGGCTACAATTTGCAAGAGCACACCAAAATTGGACAGTTGAAGACTGGAAGAAAAAAAAAATGTTGCCTGGTCTGATGAGTCTCGATTTCTGTTGAGACATTCAGATGGTAGAGTCAGAATTTGGCGTAAACAGAATGAGAACATGGATCCATTATGCCTTGTTACCAATGTGCAAGCTGGTGGTGGTGGTGTAATTGTTTCTGGGGTGTTTTCTTGGCACACTTTAGGGCCCTTAGTGTCAATTGGGCATTGTTTAAATGCCACAGCCTACCTGAGCATTGTTTCTGACCATGTCCATACCTTTATGGCCACCATGTACCCATCATCTGATGGCTATGGGGGACCAAGTCTGACAAAACAAGAAATAAATATATAAATAAATAAATGCTAAAAAAAATAAATAAGCACAAAATTTATTTCACAATAAATACAGTAAATAAATAAATCTAGGCAGTAATTAAATTATACAATGAGACATTAATGTATATATCTCTTTTAATTAGCTTCTTTATTTATTCACCTTTGTAATAATTACCTTATTTATTTATTTTCCGTTATAATTTTCAACTTTATTTATTTATGACTTGTTTTTTAAATGTATGTATTTATGTGTATATTATAATATTTTTGTCTGTTTTATTCTTCCTTTGAATTTTTTTACCCTATTTATTTCTTCAAAGCTATTTATTTCTACCTGTCATATTTACATTTCTGTATGCATTTCTGCCTCATTATGCAAATGAGAAGGGGCTGTGTCTTAGGGGGAAAATGCCTGCCCATCGGTTGGTTAGCAATATACTTTTATCTGCTTCAGACAGCTAATGTAGCTACATAGACAACGATGAACATGCTGAGGGTACACAGTCAACTTAGCTACTTAAATATAATTTATTTGTCATTTCACATCTTAAATTCTAATAGATGTGACAGAGTTTTTCCGCTATAACCACATGCTAAAATTTACTATAATTCCAAATTGTATTGCAGATATAAAAAACATAATAATAATAAATGTGTATAAATATATTTGGGGGGGGTGCGTTCAATTTATGCGGAAAAATAGTAAGGTTAGGGACCATGGGGGTGAAAACCGTTGAATCCCACATTCAACTTTATTATTTAAGCTTGTTAATATGCTTGAACTGTACTCGAATTGGAAAGGTTTGAATTTAAAGTATTCTCCTCTGAGTATTCTTCTCTGTTTTCCAAATTAAGACCAAATATATTATCTTTAATTTAAATTTTTGGGGGTCTAAAATTTTATTTGTTGTACTCTTAAATTTTTTTAAAAATCATTCAATGTATTTTTGAAAATGGTGCAAGAACCCTGGGTTGTATTTTAGGTGCATTATTTACATGCTGAAGTAGTCACACTGCATTAAGATAATGTAATTAATAGTAAGTTTATTACTATTATTTGCTATATATAATTCCTATGCATTGTGTATGGTAGCCTTCACAATGTTAATTATTTATTTGCAGAACCACAAATGTCATTGTTTAACATAATGATCATTATGTTAAACAATGACATTTAACATGCTATTTATTTAGCAGGAATTGAGGGCTAACCATATTTAGTTCACAAAATCAGTCAGGCTGTTCTGCTTACAAATCTTACAAATATGAATATATATTTCTACTGGTATGTTTCCTAGTGACATCAATGCAAAAATATGAAGAAAATGTATTCCACCTGTGTGTGCATGGTTAAAATTCTGAAGAGCAAAATATTTCAGGATACAGCACAGATACTTCCATTCATATATAAGAATAATCATGTCTAACCTCTGAATTCCTTTTCAAAATGCACCAGATTCATTTAAACATTAAAATAGACAAAACTTTCTTACAGGGGAGCATGCCCATGGACTCCCCTAGTAGGGCTTGTGCCCCAGTGCGGCGCTAAGTCTAGTGACGCCCCTAGGCCAGTGTCCCTGTTTTAAGTTTACAAAGATAAATACATTCCCTGTTTTGGAGGTATTTACGCTTCTGAGCTGAATATGTCCCCGGATTTTGTCTCAGAAATCTGGTCACCTTAACTTAAACATGGTAGGTAAATTTGATTTAGAGAAAATGGGTTAGGTTAAGTGTTCAACACGCTAGTTAGAGAGTCATGCTGCTGTAGGTACACAGGTAAACCTTCTAGGTATATTATTAGCAGCTGAATCAGCAAACTTTGCCTAATTCCCTCCATACCCTCATCTTATTGTCCCTGCCTCCTCACTCTCTTCCCTCCCTCAGCCTCTTCCCTCTCAGGTGAATCAGTAGGCCCACGCCAGGTTCTTTGAGGGCCCTACAATCAGGCTGCCCCAGCGGTCCAACAGTGCTTCTCATTCTGTTTCAAATGATGTGTCACCATTCAACCCTCACATTAAAAACAGAGTAGGAGGACTACATGCTCGACCCAGACTCTTCTGGAGGTTAATGTCCAAGTTCCAACGCTCTAGTCCTGGAGACGAGACATTTAGTGTAGTTGTCTTTGAAAGAATGTTTGGGAATTTCTGATACCTCAATACAAAACACAATAATATGTGCACTGCAGTATCTATTTAATCTCACATTAACATTGTAAATATCAAACAAGAACAGGCTTAATGTATCATGTTCCAACATTATAAAGTGCTTATCTGGAGAATAAGTTGAGTCATAAAGAGTTTGTAATGGCCACAGCAATAACTCAGCTAAATGACTCAGGTAAATGACTGAAAGTCCATTTAAAATGTTTAATATAGTACATTCCTCATTGCAATAGCAGTACACCACATCAATTTTAATAGAAAAGGTTAGTGTTGATGTTTTCTTTCCCTAAGCCAATGTTTTTCAGATGGAAGTCTAGTTGGTTGCTAGAAAGGGTGTATCACAAAAGAGTGCATAAAAACCTTTGACGACTCTCAAAAGGGAAGAATTGTCACCTCATTATTAATGCATCAGAACACTCGATTCATCACAGTATTTCTCAGTAGTCTCCCACGCAAGACAGAAACTGACTGGGTATCACAATAAATGTGCATATTGGAGAGGATACAATTGTGCAAACTCCCACCATGGGAGGAAATATACATTGAGCAACTCTCCTAACTTGGTGACTAATGTTATGAAGAATGAAATATGAAGCAAATTACCCGGAAATAAGTTTATGGTCAACGCTTCAGTATGACACTTAACAAAGTTTGAATCACAGCCACATAAAATGCATCATCTGGAACAGACATAACCTTAAATAGCCCTAAAAGGAGGGATGGTGTTGGGATTATGTGGAAAGGCACATGGATAAAAGTAGAAACTATTGTGTGGAGGCAGGAAGGATGGGAGTACTAGGTGAAATGGGAGTTTGGTTGCGTGTCATTGCAAGAAGGTAGGCGGGGAGGCAGAGTAAGGCAGTGTGATGTACAGCTGAGAGGCTGGGGGGTGGGCTGATTTTACCTTATTAGTGTCAACCAGGGAATTGAAGATGCTGCTACATGTTGAAACCAGTTTGTTTCTGCTAGCTAGCTAATTAAACTGCAACAATGTTTACCTCCCTGTTTGATAGGACTGAACTTGGGCCCCGGGTGTTCCCAAGTTGTACTGTCAGAATGTACAGGGGAGATTACACTCATCAATGTGAGCTGTGTTTCCCTCCCCTGTCTGTCTACCACAATCTAATGACTTCAGAGGACAGTTGCTGCCACGCAAAGGTAACCTCTAAGGCTTTCATGCCTATAGCTGTTTTTCACGTGTTGACACACAGACGGTGAGTGGGGGTGGCTGCGCTGGTGCACAAACACTCCACTCTCATTGACCACGTTCTTTCAAACATTCTTTAGCTGGTTTACCTGAAAGGGAACAATGAATGACAGGTATTTGGGTATGCTCTAACACAGTGTGCACAAATGTACAGTATTATTTATTCATAGCTTTCAAAGCCAACGATGGGTCACGTTGGACTGGAAGTCCCATTTTACAGGTGATGCACAGCTTACACTCAACCACATATTCCCAGCCAAGCGAAAGCAAAACTAAATACTTTACTCTCCTGGTAATAACATAGGGCAAAGTGTGTGCACAGACCACCCTTACTTACTGTGTCTAATGTTGGATGGTCTCTCGTGATTCTGCCCATCAGAGCAAAATTTATTTGAAAGTCACTTCATTGGGCCAGGATCCTTAGGCACAACTATGATTCGCTAAGCCTCCAATCAAGGTGGCAAGATGCACCGAAGTGTGCGTAAATCATTGAACCATTTTATTGAACTAAATTATTCATTATTTATACTTCATTAATAATTATTAAATGATTCATTATTTTTATTACTTATTCAGAGCAACTTAAAGTAGTGAGCGAAAACGTTCGAAAACACACTGAAAAATTTGTTGCAGTCACAAAAATGCTTTGCAATCCACAGCTAAACTTGACTAGTTCTAGGGTAAATGTTTCCACTATGTATATGGACAGGAAAGCATAATTTAGTACTGAGTCTATTTCCAGACCCAAGAGCATAATCAGGTGTAATCAATTCAGGTTGCTGTTTTAGAAATTCACTCTGAAACCCAGAGACCGATCATGGAAGAGAAGGACTGTGGTGTTCACTGACACCTTGGGTGCTGCAGTACCACCCAATTATCCAGATAGGCCATGAGTCCAGTGCAGCTTACAGGTACCCAGTTAGCCTCTGGTCTACAAGTCACTCAAACTGAAGCTGACAAGGAGAGTATAAGTATGACCAAGACAGAACACTGTTGAATAACATGAGCGATTATCTCGATGCTATTTTTACACCATATGATGCAATTGTTGAAGCTATTGTTGACTCCATATGAAAACGGTCTTAAACACCAAGCTTAGAATTTTTTTACTGCTTGATCCCAAGATTTGTACTTACTGTCAGGACTCACCTAGCAACATTTTACAAGGAAAAGGTAGATAAGGAGCTAAGGAACTTTTTGTTTTGGGCTTAGACAAGAGTTTATCATTGAAAACTGTCAGTAGAGGAAGCTATAGTAAAGTGTTCAAAAATCGCAATGACATTGTTTGTGTTGAGAGTAACCATATGGGTTGTAACAAAGTGAACAACTGAAAGGAAACCTAAAAGAAGTTTGCTAATATTACCAACTGACAGGGGCTGTAATACAGAAGTTAAGTTTGCTAATGTGTTTGATTTTTCCAGCCCTAAATCTCATGAAATACATTTAGAGGGACGTAAACTGAAAAAAAAAAACAATTACATGAAATATTAATGTATGAGAAGGACAATTACGTGAAATATGAACTTATGACACACTGTAAGTGATCAAGACTATATTCTGTATTAAATGATGGACGGATGTATAAATAATCGATTCTCACTCTGGTGACCGCAAGTTCACATCGAATGTTTTTTATTTGTAATGTTAACTCTATCCTTAATCCTAACCTTAACATCAGTAACATAATTCCTTACCCTAAACATAATGTCATGCCTAATATTACCCGTGGCCTTAACCATGATAAGAATAAATAAAAAATAATTAAAATTGCTATGAAATATCTAAAATGTTCCTTGATGACATAAATCCTCACATGAATCCGCCGCAACAAAACGTGATGGTGTAATATAGCCTAAATGGAGTGAATAGTATGATGTGAAGCTGATATATGTTGGCATATAACGTTATTCATGTTTTTCGCAACTAATGAGAGAGATCTGTGGGATGGCAAGGGACGCGCACATGGTTTATCCAACCAGATGTCGCCCAGTTGCCGATTCTTTTTGCACTGTTCATCCAACAGCCTTTTTGTCGGATCATGCACTGATAGCCGAAGCTCTTGAATGACATTGTGGAGCTTTCATTCCTGGACCCATTGCTGATAAATTATTTATTTAACCAATTTTATTTTTGTTTCTATGAAATAATAATACGAAATTATCACTAGATAATTTTGAAATAAAAGTGAAATATTTTCCTGTTGCTTCCACTTCCGCCAAGCCAATTCTGTAAGCATCTTGCTGCATACGTTTGATAAAATGCAATGTTGCAAGGCAAGCGCAGCGGTAGATTAGAAATGAATGAACTTCCGCTGTATCCCGACACTGTGGCAGGTGTAATTGGCGTAGCAGGTGTGATTGGTGCGGCAGGTGTGATTGGCGCGTTAGTCCACTACGCCACACGGACCCCAGTACGGTTGGATTATTAATGAGTGAATGGCTACACATTGTTAGAAACACATTGTTCCAATTATTTGTTGTTATTTCATCAATTCAGAGAAGTCATCGCAATATGTATACATCAAGAAATTGTCTTAGTTAACCAGTTAATTCATAGGCTTGATACGGTGATCAATTTAGGAAACTTGTTGATGGTTAGGATAATTAATATCCTAAGGTAAATCACCAAGCCCAAAGAAATATTTTCATCTAGTTTTTGGTTAAATGCAATGCAAAAGCGCAGAAAGCAAACATTTAACATAAAACTGAAGCCTGGATTATACTTTGGTAGCCTACAGTTTAGCTCTAGGTAAAGATATAAAGACAACACAAAGTGAAAGGAAACTATGTTGATTATTTATTGTCTAGCTCTTCCTCGGTCATGAGAAGTTACCTCAGGCTAGAATATCCATCTGGTTAATAAAATATTTCTTTCTCTTGGTCACATTATCCCTTTCTCTCTCTGTCATTCTTGCTCTCTCTTTCTGGTAAACCCACTGAAAGAAAGGGAGGAGAGGAAATCTTTTATGATGAGCTCAGCTTGTGCCTCTTTCTCTGGAGCATTCTGGTCCAGTGCACATTCCCTGTCTGTCTGCCCGCCAGCAGCTCAGTGATACAGCGCAGCTGCATAGTATTGGGATTGAAAAAGTAGATTCACCCAAATCACAGATCTATTTGACCCACTAATGCCTTTGATTTACTAACCTTGCAGCCTAGGCTCACTTTTTGGAGCTTGATATCACAGGTAAGGGAATGTATGTAAGAAAATTTTATATGTAAACATGTTCCCTCCATTTAGTATACTACAATGCCATACATAAGTATTGTGACAATAAAGTCAAAATTGTTGTTTTTGCTGTAAACTACAATGAATATCATATGAAAATATGATTTAAACATGAACATGAGGCAACTTAGAAGAACAGTACTTTCAGAGTTCCATCCCCTCATTTTGTGGGAAAGTTGGGATAAAGTAGATAGTTTTAGACAGGCATTTCACTTGCTGAAGAGAAGACTAAATTCAGAAACTTGAATTAAACGTACAATATGTAATTTTCTGGCCGCCAGGGGGCTCTCAATCAAAACAATAGCAAAAGATGTACTTGGATGACGTCGGAAAGATGCGTGGGATCATGGGTTTTGTTAACGTCGTCAATGACAACCTTCCAATCTAGCGTCTCCGGCAGAAAAAATGTTCACTGACAAAGTAATGTATTGTTAAAAATATTATAACTTTATTCACGTTATGTTTGGCGGTTCCCTGGAACTTAGAGCAACTATATTATATGACGTCATTGACGGGCGACAAAAAGAAACGTCTCGTGTCTTCAAATTAAATTACAAATTTCTCTGGATTTGAAAGTTGGTGGAAACATTTAGGATAATGTAAGTACACAACTAAGAAATATATATAATATATGTATAGTGATGTTTTCTTTCAATGCAAAGTATGTATTTTGTTATTGTTTTGATTGATATTACATATTGTACCTTTAAAGGTTTGGTAAAGCATCACAATGGATGATACAAAGAGTTTGGTGATGTCAGTATGTAGCAGACTCATTGCTATCTTTGACACACCTTACATTTGCTTGAAGTTGTTTTGTCCCCATACTAATGGGAGGTGGGGGGTGGGGGTGGAACTCGGACAGTGCTGTTATTGTGCTGTTATTCTTTGTTGTTTAAACATATGTGTTGAGCCAGACAGAAAAAATGTGACAGTCTGTACTCTTGCCTCATATTCATATTTGAATCATATTTGCATATTCCTTTAGTGTACAGAAGAAATAGCAATTTTGAATTTACTCTCCAAAAAATTTGAGAAAATGAGACCAGAATATGTTTTTCAGTTGTGTGCTATGAAACAGCAATATAAAATTGTAACAATTAAAACTAAATATAATTAGTGTTCAAAAGGTTGGGGTCACCCTGAAATGTGCATGTCGTTGCTTGAAATTCATACCTTACAAATATAAAGCTTTTGTACAAAACTATTTTCAAATATTTTTTTGCAAAACAAATTACAAATAAAAAACTTGAATGCAACACTTTTTACAAAAAAATGAATTACAATTAAAAAACTTGTACCTGTTTTACCTTGTTTGCATACAAATATCGTTCTTGCTTTTTTATACAATTTATTTTGAAATCTTTAGATAAGGATAATATGACAGGTGATTCCAATCTTTAACATCTACTGCTTGTACGTAATGTCCTCCAGATTGGACGACTGTAATGCACTTCTCATCGGGATTCCTAGAAAAAGTCTGCAGAGGCTTCAGTACATCCAAAACTCTGCAGCAAGGATCCTGATGAGAGTGCGGAAACATGAGCACATTACCCCCATTCTCCACTCACTCCACTGGCTTCCCGTCTCCACCAGGATTGAGTATAAGGTTTCCCTCCTCACACACCAATGCATCCATGGACATGCCCCCCCTACCTCAAAGAACTTATCAAACCACAGAACACAACACGTTCCCTCTGCTCCACTCACTCAAAGCTTCTCCATATACCCAGGACTAAACTTAGGACAATGGGAGATAGGGCCTTTTGTGCAGCTGCTCCGCGCCTGTGGAATGGCCTACCTGACACCTTGAGGGCTCCTCAATCCACTGACTGTTTTAAAAAAGGTCTTAAGACTTTCCTTTTTTTCCTTTTTAGCAAAGCTTTTTGTCCCTTTTAGCTGTTTGTTTCATTTGTTTTTAACCTTTAGCACTTTGAGATCGCTTGATGAACAGTGCACTATAAATAAAATGTATTATTATTATTATTTTATTATATATCAATACACATTCTACCAATTAACAAGCAATTATTTTACATAACAATTAGAAATCAATTACATTTTATCATCATTTTAGTGGGCACGTCGGACATACAGAAGACATCAGGCTGCACCATTCAGACATTAGTTGTCCAAGGTGTTTAATCTTGCAGTTAATACATTCCACCATAAAATATATCCATGACATTACCAATGTTGCAAATATCTATCATTGTTGGAAATTAGTGATTTATAATACATTTTTACAAATCAATGTCAAATCCACTTTTTCAGCAGCCATTGTTTCAGTGTCCTAATGATGAAGTCTTTTAAATCATCTGTAATAAATCATATTTTGATGATCATTTGTCATCTATGTCACGACGTGTAAGGACTTTTTTATGTCGTGGCAGAAACTGTATATGTTGTATGTGTACTGTGTGTTGTTTAATGTTAATGGTTTATTTTGGGCTTGTGTTTATTTTTTTTGAGTTTGCGGACCACCTTCTGGACACCAGGTTATATAGCTGGCTACTCTGGGTAGATTATCTTTATGCACATGTGTAGTTGATTAGGTGATTACCTCTACACCTGTTTAGGGTTAGCAATCAGTACGGCTATGTAACCCTTGGTGTCCGAGAAGGTGGCGCGCATTATTGTTATAAACTCCTGTCAGTGTTGGTGTTTTACGTGAGGAGCCCTGTACCATCTTTAGTTTATGCATCTGATGGACATTGAAGATATTCTACTACTTGTGCCTTCTCCACTAAGAGTCATAGATGGGATATCTTGTATGGTTGAGCCATGCTTACACTTTGTATCTTTTACTGCGTCTATACCGTGATAGAGCATAGTAAACAAATATATCCGTTGTGCAGCTCCTATGCACCATGTTTGTCAGAACTCCAGAGAGAACTATGAAGGGCTTCTGCATGTTTAGAATTCAACAAACATCGTGAACACTCCTTCATGCATCTGCCTCCATCTTTCCAACACAACAATACTATCCTGAGACAATCGATGTAATGCCACATTGGTGAATTAAGGTATACATTTTTATTTAATATTTTATTTTGTGACCCCAAACTTTTGAACGTTGTTGTAAACAACATTTACAATGTTCTGTAAACAACATTTACAACACATGAAAAAGTAAGAAAAAGTATGATATAGAATAAAAATCAATTTAAAAAACATGCTTTTAAAAAAACATTAAGAAAAGCATTCACAAAGAGTGGGGAAAATGGTAATGAACTCTCTTATAAGCACTAGAACATCTAATTAAAGTGTCTTTGTAAATCATTCCATGAGTGGGAGGCATGGTATTCAGCATGGTATTCAGCATGGAATTCAGCATGGTATTCAGCATGGAATTCAGCATGGTATTCAGCATGGTATTCAGCATGGAATTCAGCATGGTATTCAGCATGGTATTCAGGATGGTATTCAGTATGGTATTCAGCATGGTATTTAGCATGGTATTCAGCATGGTATTCAGCATGGTATTCAGCATGGAATTTAGCATGGTATTCAGCATGGTATTCAGTATGGTATTCAGCATGGTATTCAGTATGGAATTTAGCATGGTATTCAGCATGGTATTCAGCATGGAATTTAGCATGGTATTCAGCATGGTATTCAGCATGGTATTCAGTATGGTATTCAGCATGGTATTCAGTATGGTATTCAGCATGGTATTCAGCATGGAATTTAGCATGGTATTCAGCATGGTATTCAGCATGGTATTCAGTATGGTATTCAGCATGGTATTCAGTATTTTATTCAGCATGGAATTTAGCATGGTATTCAGCATGGTATTCAGCATGGAATTTAGCATGGTATTCAGCATTGTGTTTAGCATGGTATTCAGAGTGAGCCTGTGGTCTCTGTAGTACCAAGATTTCCTGTGAACAAGTCTGATATATACTGTTTGACCAAAGATTTTTAAAATTAAGATGGTTAAGAAGTTTCTGTAATATCGCCTTATCAAGAAACATCAACCAGTGTCTGGACCTTGTAAAAGTTCTAGTTATAGCAGGCAATGATGTGGGCGAAAGTTAGCACCAGTAACAAAATGCAACGCTGCATGATTCACTGCATCCAAATGTTTAAAACATGAAGCTGGCCCATGCATATATAGCAGATCACCAAACATATGGACTGACATATAAGTGACCTATACAATAAATTTTATACTGAACAAAAATATAAACGCAACACTTTTGTTTTTGCCCCCATTTATCATGAGCTGAACTCAAAGATATTAGACGTTTTCTATGTACACAAAAAGCCAATTTCTCTCAAATATTGTTCACAAATCTGTCTAATGCCAGATACACACTACAGGAGTTTTAGGCCGATTTATGCCCGATTTTACCCTCCCGATAATCTGAGAAAGAATCTTGTCGAGGACCTCGATTGGTTTCGATATTCGGCGCAGATTATCTGGTAATGTGAGGCGTTCACAGATCAGATCTTACACCTCGATATCTGCTGTCACACAAATCCGTCTTGCCCCGATCATATCAAACATGTTTGATATTTATCGGAATGAGTAAGATTATGATTACGTCAGTACTGTCGCAATAGCCAATAGGAAACAAGTCTACGACGAGACGGTAGTGATGGACATTTCCAAATGGCAACGCGAAACTTGCAACACGGATCCATTGGAATTCAGAGATGGAGGAACATCTCATTCACTATGAATAAAAGTTATTTGTAGCACTACCTTATTATTTGAGATGATTTGTTTCACTTCTTTTGACTGGAAGTTCCGCAATCCAGAAGTGCAACCCAATATATAAAACGCATTAAGCACTCTTGGTAAAAGGTGGAAATTTACAATACAGGGCAATATTGTAAAACAATACATTGAAATTGTTATGGCAGTACTTTGTTGATTGATGGATATATAAACATTTGCAAATCCTGTATAAAATTATTTTTCAGCATCCATTTTGTTTATATCCGCGTAGATCACGTGAAGCAATTCCTCTGCACGATAATCTTAATACTATTGTGTAGTGTGTGATGCACCACGATTTTCAAATCTTGTAGTGTGAGCATGTTTAAGATTTGAGGGAAGAAAATCTGCAAAGATTTTTTTTAAGTGTGTGCTGCAACCATATTTTAAAATCGGTTAGGATTGAAAAACTTCTGTAGTGTGTGTCCGACATTAATCTGTGTTAGTGAGAACTTCTCCTTTACCGAGATAATCCATCTCACAGGTGTGGCATATAGATGATTGAACAGCAAGATTATTGCACAGGTGTGCCTTAGGCTGCCCAAAATATAAGGCCACACTAAAATGTGCAGTTTCATCACACAGCACAATGCCACAGATGTTGCATGTTTTGAGGGAATGAAACTGACAACTCCCACGCAGTGTTTTAAAGCCACAACAGGTGGATTCAGCACCACAGCCAGCTCTGCAGCCTAGTGAATTGTTTATGATTCCTTAGGCTGCAGAGATAACTTGCGGAGATGATTTAGCAAAACATTTTTTTCATCAAATCATGACTTGACTAATGATCATGTTATTATTTTAGGAAGGTGATGATATTATAGTGCATATGGCTCTCAGGACAGGCTGCATAAATGTGTAATTTACATAAACTGTAATTCCAGTCAAAGGCTCAGTCATTCCTTTCTTTTAATACGCGTTTATTCTTTAACAGAGTCTCTGTAGCAGAGGTGTCTATACATGGTCTTTTGAGTGTCTCCACTCAACTGCTGCTATGGCTTAACCCCCGAAAGGCCAATTAAATGCAGCAAGACACCAAATAAATGCAAGTGCATGCAGTCACACAGATGTCCACTTGACAACAATACAATATAACCCAAGGAGACAGGCTATGTCTTATTTGAGCTGAGATGGATTCCTTGGACTTGCTTGAGTGACTGAGTGCATGCATGCAATCAATGTGTAACTTATCTATTGATTATATATATATATATATAAATATATTTTTTATATTTTTCAGTGAGGAAAGTATGTGAAAGGACTATTGTGTAGAAGGTGTGATGACTAGCATATTTTCAAGGCGTCGTGGTCTCCCTATAGTCTGACACTATGACACCCTATTCTTGATTCATAGATGCCTGATCTTAATTTGATTATCCACATTTTCTTAAAAAAAATATATCTACAGATCAACCTTAACATTATGACCACCTGCCTAATATTGTGTAGGTGCCCCTTTTGCCTTTTGTCACCAAAATAGACCTTTTGAATGCTAAAATAGAACTAAGGGTGTACTCAATTTTGCTGTCAGTGGTTTAGACCATAATGGCTGTGTGTTGAGTTATTTTGATGGGACAAAAAATGTACACTATAATACAAGCTGTACACTCACTACTTTACAAGAAATTTCGATGCCATATTTATATAATTCATTACTTCTGCTGTGTACACTCCAGATCACTGTTCAGTACATAGTATATTGCTATTATTACTATTATTATTGTTTTAAAATTTCTTCATATTGTATATAATTTTTTTAAGCCCACTGTGTAGATGTGTCGAACCATGTCACAAGAATTTCTCTGCATAGGATGATGTGATGTCATTCGATGCATATGACAAATAAACAACTTTGACTTTGACTTTTGACTACATTGTGGCAAAGTGTAATTTCTTCAGTGTTGTCAGATGAAAAGTTATAATCATATATTTTTTTTAAATTTGAAGGGTGTACTCACTTTATGAGATACTGCATATATTTATATTCATAGATAGATATTTTTGTATTTTATGTTTGATTTGAAAAGAAAGATAAGATTGTTTTGACTGTTGAAGCAGTGGGTCGGATTTGAGGCGTTCTTCAACACTACACTGTCTGTCCACTTCCATATTCCACTTCTCTGAAACATTAAGAGAACACGCAATAATCACAGTATAACACCAAGTCAATTAAACTTTAGGGATATCCATCTTTCCAGTTTGGATGCATAAGCAATTGTGAATCAATGTCATCTCTTTTGGTGCAAATGAAAGTGACAACAGGTGCAATAGAGAGGCTAAAGCAAGACAACCCCAAAAAGGGAATGGTTTTGTAGGTGGTGGCCACAGACAATTGCTCTTTCCTTATCTCTCTCATCATTTTTGTGTTTTGCTAGTGTCCTTGTCACCACTAGTAGCATTCAGGATGCACAGGTAGTCCAGCTCCTCCATACTTTCATCTCTAGAAGGTTTGCTGGGTCTTCTAGTACAGTCTCAAGAACATGGAGGAGATACCAGGAGACTGGCCATTACACAAGGAGACCTGGACTAGGCCGTAGACAGGCATCAATCCGGAAGCAGGGGGAGGAAAAGAAGGAGCACTGCCAGAACCCTACAAAATGATCTCCAGCAGGCCACTGGTGTGCATGTTTCTGACCAAACAGTCAGAAACAGACTCTATGAGGGTGGCATGAGGGCTTGACATCCTCCAGTGGGACCTGTGCTCACAGTTCAGCACCCTGCAGCTTGGTTGAGATTCACAAGAGAACACCAGAATCGGCAGTTCACACTGAGCACATATGACAGACGTGAAAGAGTCTGGAGACACTGTGGTGAATGCTATGCTGCCTGCATCCTCATCCATCAATGAGCATTTGGCAGTGGGTCAGTGATGGTTTGGGGAGGCATATCCTTGGAGGGTAACACAGACCTCCTAGTGCTAGCCAATAGGACCCTGACTGCTATTAGGTACTGGGAGCTCACTGATGCCCCCTGGTCTGGGAGGAGATCCCCCAGGACACTATCTGCTGTCTTATCAGGAGCATGCACAGATGTTGTCAGGAGTGCATACAGGCACGTCGGGACCATACACACTATTGAGTCACATTATGAGTTGAAGTGATGACATTCACGCAAGTTGGAATAGCCTGGGATTTCAATCAGTTGACACTGTCCATTCTTACGTCATTTTTTCTCAACAAATTACATAGTAAAGACTTTGATCGTTATACTGTTTCGGCCATCGAGAACCGATGTGTGATTTGAGTGTTCACTTAATTTTTTGGAGCAATGTATATGCTCACACCAGTGGTTTTCAACCCTCTCCTAGGGCATGCCAGATGTGCCTTAGTTTAGCTGTAGCCGCTGAATTGGCTCAACGTATTAATTAATCAATGGCCTGATAATTAGCAGATGAGTTAAATCAGGTGTGCTAGCTCAAGAACAGATCAAATACATGGAACAGCTGGTGTTCCCAGAGGAGAGGGTTGAAAATCATTGGCTTACATCACTTCGAGGCCAAAACATTGTCATTTGAATAGTGACTTTTTTGCTGGTCTGTTACTTTGAAGTAAACATCAAGGCAACTGTCCCTTTACCCATTAGCATCCTAAATAAAACAAATCACTACTTCTAGTATATTGTGTTATACTACTTTACATAGGTTCAAGGTTAAGGTTATTCATTATAATGCCCCAGCTAATAAAAGAGTAAAGGCCAGAACACATTAGTACCGGTATGTCAGGAGTACTTTAAGACTAACACAGACTTACATCCCATTGGATAATATTTAGATTATAATTAAATAAAAAGTGACATTCCAATTACCAGGCAGTTGAAACCTGTATAACAATACAAATAACAATACTAATATATAAGTAAGTCAGCAGCGATATGCAGGTCAGTGAGTCCAATCAAAGGGCTCTGGCAACACTCAGGATAAAATCACTGGTCTACATAGGGATACACTGGAGGAGTGCGATGGGTTTTACAATAGAAAACACAATAACAATGTTTATGAGCAAAAGCCCTCCTCTCTGTGCTGTGAGGACTGTTAAAACATATAAAAAGTACCAGTGGTTGGAGTGGGATATGTCACTCACCTCTTGCAGAGAGCTTCTTTGTGTTAATGATCTTAGCAGCATACTCTTGCCCTGTGGCGATCTTGAGGCACCTACGCACCACTGAAAAAGCTCCCCTGGGTAAAGCAGGAAACAAACAAAGAACTGTACAGTTACTGTGAATATTCATTTGTTGTTTCCAATTAACTTGAAATAAATGTTTTTGCACCTAAAATGCTTAATGTATAGTTTTTTTTGTGGTCGAAATGAAAATACAAGTGCTGACCAAGGCAAGACCTCTTTTACACTCTTGATCTAAAAAAAATAGCTTTGCTCTGTTAAACAATTGCATTGTCTGGCATTTGCCATTATGCACTGGAACGCTGGCCATGACCTAGTGTAATGAAATCAGGTATTGACTGGCAATCCCAGGGTTGTTTAAGAACATAGTAGCCCCATGTCTGAGACCTGGCTGCCTTGGAAACTAGAGTCAGATGGATAAGGTCAGCGGTAGCCCAAGCTTCTGTTCCAAACTGAGTCTAATCCATCATCTTTTTACTTAACTGTTTTAGCATTTCCAATCTCTAAGCCAACAGACCCAAGGAAAAATGCATGTATACCGAAGGAGCTTTTTGGATTGTCTGTGTGTGTGTGTGCGGACATGCCATTCATGTGTATGCACAAAAGTTGAGAACAGATAAGATAGTTAATTTTGGACCAACCAGATGAAAGTGCCAGCATGTTCTCTAACCCAGCAGCACTGCCTATAGGTAATCTGTGACTCTGCTTTGGACTGATGGCTAATTGGGTTTCCTGTGTTATGGATGGCTTGTGAGTCTTGAAGTGACAAACTGTATTGTCGACTGCCTAACGGATCCCAATTAAAATATTGCTTTACCCTGGCTACTGTCAGCACACCAAAGAAACCAAAGAAGGCACCAGATGAAAAGATAAATGTCCTTCTATAATCATTACAGTCCATTTCAATGACCGAAAAAAGAAACAAAAGAAATGGAAGGGGAAATTGCCTTTGCATCACATTGATACATCTAAAAAATATGTCTCTGATCAGTCAACATATATGAGGTCCAGCCCAGCCATCACCATGATGAAATAATATTACATTCTGAAATGTGTGTGTATGTGTGTTTGTGCAGGATTGCGGGCGCGCATGTGTGTACTTAAGAAAAATACCGAGTGAGAGAGAAAGAGAGAGAAGAGAATGAGCGATGTGTGTTCAGTAGTGTTGGTGTGGGTCGGTAGGAGACCCTGACTGGATGTGTCACAGGTCACAGGGGTTAGGTACTCTGTGTTCCAATAGCAAGGTAGAGTGCTCCAAACACGTTGGACATCGTTTCCCCTTTTAAGGGCGCCATCGAGTACTTCGATCCACCATCTCAATCCCAAACACCTAGCTCCCCGAGGGCCATCTAAAATAGTGAACTAACACAATGCCCATTGAATCAGCAAATTCAATATGTTGAATTCCATTTCAATGTATCAATATTCTTTGACCTGGTGATGTGAACTCTTCGAATGCTGTCAGACAATTGGCATCATTGAGCTGTTTCCTAGCAGCAGCTATTAGAAAAGAAGTGAGTGTTGCCATCGAGATTTAAACCAATGAGGACAGATATGAAATATTAAATTCTTCTCGCTTCATTCCGCTGACTTCTCCAATATGAATGGCATCGTTAAGCTTCCTGTTTGAACAGTTAGCTATTTATGGCAGATCAGTTTGGTTGACTAATGAATGCGGCTTCTCTCTAAATCACTCAGTTCAACCAAACGTTATTTGTCTAGAGTCCGGAAATAATTGTCTTTCCGTCAGAGTGGAGACTCCCGGCCCCCCCCCACCCCCCGAGTTGCCACTACCACCTGTTCCTATTAAACTCAGCATCAACCATACTCCCTAATCTCCCTCTATATTTCCGTCCCTCATTATTTGCTTTGCTTTTCTCTCCCGAAATGTTCTCATCAAAATTACATTTATTTAGCTGAAGGACCTCTACTCTCTCCTACCCTAAATTGATTTCTTAAGAAGAGTAATGTTATTCAGTTCTGCTACCTAAAATATCTAATCGACAGTGCCTCCCTTTGTGGCTGTGAAAATATTCAGACTGAAAACGACTTCCTCTTTCATTGTCACACAGGCACCCAAATTCAATTGCCAAATACTATGTGGATGACATAAAACAAAACATTCTCCTATGGAACTTACTTGCCCAGTTCCTCAAACATCTGGAACTCCTCAGTGAAGCGGGTACAGGTGATGGTCGCCATGCTGGATGTTAGGCAGTGAGTTTCAGGTGGTCTTTTGCCTTTAGCTGGGTGCGTTTAAGAGCAGACTGGAAGCGACAGATAGAGAATAGGTTGGAAGCCTTGATGAGAGCCAGGCGTCTCTATCACTTTCCTGATCTACGGAGCGTGGAAGTAGAGGGAGGATGCTGGCTGACAGGTTCGCTCCAGCATTTTTGCCCGCCCGCTTCCCTTGGTTTGTCCAATCGCAGCTCAGCCTGTGCTCCCTGAATACACAGCTCCATCGTCATGGCAACTGCATCCCGCTCCTCTTCCGAAATGCACACTTCACAGACAGAGAGGCAGGCAACTACACACGCTGCTGTTTCCAACATATGGTAGAGCACATACATGAGCGCAAACATAAACATATGCGCATGTACACACAAACAGGTAACAAATGTCAACATGAATATGCAAATCAACGATAATAACAACATCCTACAGTAACACCGGCATAACTAATGAAGCAATCATTTAAGTGCAATAATGAACTTCTGATTAAGGAATAATGGATGTCTCTAGTGCTTAAGAAGGAAAACAGTTTCCCGGAAGTCCCTCATATATCGCTATTTGGAAAAGGATGGCAAATTATTTAACAAAACCATGACCCGCCTGGTCTGGAAACCATGTCACATAGCCTAAAGGGAATCTAATTAAGCTTGAGGAACAGTATGTCTAAAGCATTTGGAGTAGATGATTTCTGCATTTTTCCTTTGTTATTCACTGCACGTTCAGCCACCTAACCTAATCAGGACACTCTGGGAGCCAAGTGGGAACAGATTATGAGCAAAAAGCTTGACTTAGGTGTCATTCGTCGTTGGTGACATACGCAGTCGGTCAATGACACATTTGGGAGAATCATTACGATGTCATGACAGCCAAGGACCCCCGTGTACTTGGCTTTGTCCATACAATGGAGCCATACTGATGCTCTCGCTAAATAGAAAACCCAGGGGGATTCAACAAAAAGACTACACCCCACCCGTCACACTCCCCCTCCCCCACCCCTAGCCCCCATCCGCCCATGGCCTGGAGCTTTGGGACTCACTTCTTTTAAAGCCACCACGTGTCTGCCTCGCAGATTTGTCGCTGCTGCCTTCTGTTGTCCTAGACAGAGTGAGAGCGTTTCTGTCAAAAACCGACAAGGCTGAGCGTTCACGGTCTGCTGGGTGGGAGAGAGCATCTCTTCAGAAAGCACAATAACGTCGGGAAAGAAGGGAAGAGAAGATCAGGAAGCATTACAGGAAGAAAAATTGAAAGTGATTCCACTTCTTCATGTAGAGTGAAAGAGAGTGGGTTGGGGGGGCGGACTTTGAGAGGGAGCGAGGGCTTCTTTCCACATTTCCATTGGAGTCAATTAGTAGATGCTCTTATCCAGCATGATTCCATAAGTGCCTCCATGTGTGGGAGCTGAAAGAATACATAGCATGATAATCATTACTAGAAAATTCTATCCCTCTAATTAATAATGAAGGCAGAATACTGTCTCAACGTTCCACCATATTGTATGTGTGCTTTATGAGTGTTTTTCATTCTCTTTTGATTGCTGTTTTTATATCATATTATACTGCAAAGTGCACTTTAATAAATGGTGCTCTCAGCTGGTGTCCATTTCATAATAAATCTCTGAATGATTCATTTTGATTCACATACAAATATTATGTTATATTACAAGCCTTATCCAAAACAGTTCTTCATTTCAATGGTTATGGTTAGCCATTAATCTTTTATTGACACCTGCCAACTTCTTGGTTAATAGCCAAGATGCTGTTTAAACTGAACCAGATTAGCTGAGTATGAAATAGGTCAGGAATAACTCTTAAGAATAGAAAATGGTTTGGATAAAATATTGTCACTGAACAATATTCGGCAAGTGAGCCTCTCTCTAAAAAAGAGATTACAGTTTTAGTGGGGAAGGCATTACAAATGATCTTGAAGTATGAACAGGCACTTGACATAGATAAATAAAATAAACCCATCTCGCAAGGTCATTGGCATTAAAAGCTTTCATCCATTTTCATGGAAAATATTACTTAAATTATTTAAATTATAATTCTTATGTAATAATATTTTCTCACATGCCAATTTCATAATGTCCAATTACTGATTACGGCCTGTCCTCCATGCAACAACTACATAGCTGTTTTAGATGAGTCAACGATTGAAATGTGTAATCTGATTAAAATCTTTTAAGTCCTGGCACACACTGTTCTTATCCCCATGTTCAATTATCTGGGTTAATTTTCACTGGCACACAAGGGTTGGAGGTGATCGTATTCCCCAGCCAACAACCACGATGGAGTTAGCAGGCGTCCAACCTAGCACAAAGCTTGCATAAGGAAGCACTGTCCATCATTCAGCTGTCCATCTGAAATAGAACTGAGAAAATGTTGTGACACCCTGTGACCCCCACATCTTTTGGTACATTTTTGGTATTTGTTTTATTAGTACTTTTTTGATACAGCCTCAATGTGTAGTATTTTGAAAGTTTTATCTTGCTGAATTTTTAAATAGTTTACTAATCATATCAAGTTAATTTTTGGGTGGTATTTTCCTATATAAAAAATGAATGTTCCTGTAATTGTTTTATATCCAAACTATAATGTTGAAATAACCCCCTAAATTGTTGAAATCATAATAATGCTATTTTGGGGTAAAAACTGTTTAATAAAAAATAGTGTGAAATGGCTCAGTGGTTAGGGAGTCAGACTTGTATTCGGAAGATTGCCAGTTCTACTCTCGACTGTGCCAAATGTTGTGTCCTTTGACAATACATTTTACCCTAAGTTGCCCCAAGGGGCTGTCCTTGTACTTACTGTAAGTCGCTCTGGAGCATCTGCAAAATGACTAAAATGTCAAAAAAGCCTTGAGTTGGGTCATCTTGGCGATCATATCAGGTTTCTATACAAATATCTGTGTTTGTTTGGTAATGCATACACCATCAGACCAAAGCTTCAACAGACGACAGGATAAAATATATAGTTTGGAGAATTATTTAAACAAAACACAGGTGTTTAATAAGACTGGGATTAATTGCATGTTAGGTTAAGTTATTTAGGTCAAGTTTAAAGCAGCACTATTTGACTTTCCATTCATACTGTACTTTCCATAGATTTTTTAAATAGTATTTATATATATATATGTTTTTACTGACCACATGAATTATACAGGGGCAATATAACCAATTATTTTGTCAATAATATACATTCATTTCTAGTTAGTTATTGTGAACTGTTGATTTTGCTATTTTACTATTGTCTGTATTTTGTATTATTTAAGTAGATATTTTTCAACCACTGAATCCAATATACTAGATTCTAAAGACTACTAGGCCTAAAACACAGTTTTTGTATTATTATTTTTTTTCAAAAAGTTACATCGACCATCGTACAATCGACCATCGTAAAGGCATTAGGCCTGCATTTTGATTTTATTGGATAGTATTTGTATAACGTATTTGACAAAGATTCTGTCATTGTGAAGCTGGAATGTTATTGGGCTATTGGGATGCGTGTGGATTTGGTCAAATAATGTGATATAAAATGTAGTTCAAATCATTAATCTTCATTAGCAAAACAAAAATGGTGTTTGGAATATTTCCTCATGACCAATCTATTTAATGAACGCTGATCCACTGCTGTTTTCTGGCAGACGATCTATCGCTGCAATCAGAGCAACCTGTTCATGTTGATATTTCCATTCATAATGTGCCTGGAACACATGTCGATTCAGGCAACTCACAGAGCTGCTAACTTGCCTCCTGTGGTAAGAAGAAGTGCTCTAATGGGACTCCCAAGGTGCATTAAGTCACCAACGTAATAATCTCCCCAGTTGAAAACGTGAGACACTAATCGAGCTGGATATGACACAGGATCATGACTGTCCCCAAGTGTTGAAAGATGGTATGACAATCACATCAACATATTGCATGCTAAATCATGGTTAATGAAATTCAGAGGCAGTGAAGATTACTGTCACACATCTAATTTGAGCACAGGATTTCCTAGGCCTAATTAAGGCAAGTGGTACCAGTGAATCATGTCTAGAATTGGAAGGACCCTGTACAGCTTTTACCCCCAAGCCATAACAGTGTTAGACATGACTGCAAAATCAATACTCAGTGATTATACAGTGAATATACATTATGGAGTGACTAATTTCAAACACAAAGGAAACACACTTTTGTTTCCTATCCTAGTGGGGACAGGAAAATGAAAGTCCATGTTTTCTATTCCCTAACCTTAACCAAACCCTAACCTTAACCTCAATAGCCCTTAAGCCTACACATAACCTAGCCCTAAATTGTAATTCCTAAACAAAAGTAAAAATATATAAAAGTAAATAAAAGCATCGCCAACTTTGAGTGTATTTTCCACATAAACCCTCATGCCTGCTCCGTTACGCCTCCCGCTCAGGCCTTGGACTTTGTAGCTGCCAGCGTCCCTTATTATCAATTCTTGTACTGTTGTGTCTCATCGTTACACACACCTGGCCTCCATTCTACTTATTGTGCTCATATGTTTGCTTACCATGGTAGAAATTGTGAAATTCCGGTATTGTTTTTCAAAATATGAGTGTTCATACAAAATATCAGACTGTTATGTAAAGATAATGATCATATGAAATCATTAATTGTCACACAGTTAAAATGGCAATTTAGTTTTCATTTCCCACACCTGTGGGATTTTAAATTGCAATCTGTGTCTGTGTACAAATAGACAATTAGTTTACTAGCTCTCACATGGATGCACTGAGCCGGCTAGATACTGAGCCATGGGGAGCAGATAAGAACTGTCAAAAGACCTGCGTAAAAGGTATTGGAACTGCATTAAACTGGAAATGAATATAAAAAGACATCCAAAGCCTTGCAAATGCCAGTCAGTACTGTATACTAGCATTTTAAGAAGTGGAAGATTTTGTTTGGACAGAGCAAGCATCATCTTCATCAGCGACTGAGTGAGGAACGTAATTTCACTAGTGACATTTATGCAGCA
This sequence comes from Umbra pygmaea, assembly GCA_016801145.1. Lineage (NCBI taxonomy): Eukaryota > Metazoa > Chordata > Actinopteri > Esociformes > Umbridae > Umbra > Umbra pygmaea. The sequence goes on from JACXGM010011868.1 coordinate 23,605, forward strand.
ATTCATTTTCAGATGAATTGAAGGTGGCGATTATGCTTCGTTTGCAATCCAATGCTGATGATTTGGCCCATCACAACCGTCAAAAAGACGAATTGTAATGGAAACAATTATTGCACACATTGTCACGCGTTTCACCGACTTCCCAAAAACAACCCGCATAATCCAACAGAAGCCAACACAATTCATGCAAATAGCCGGCTTCCCAAGAGTAGTAGGCGCAATGGATAGCACTTACATTAAGATCATTGCTCCCAGCGTCAACGAGAATGTTTATATGAATAAGAAGAGTTACCACAGCATCAACGCACAAGTTAAGTTTGATGCAGACTACAACATTTTGGATGTGGTACCCAAATGGCCTGGGTCTACCCATGACGCGCGATATTGAATGAAAGTGGCCCGAAGCAGCTGTTTGAAAGGCACTTTCTGCCGCCGGAGGATACCCGTGGCTGCTCATCCCTTTACATATGCCACTGACAGAAGCCCAAACTACAACAGGTAGCCTATTTGTAAGCTATTTATTCACAATTGTTTTATAGTTTATTTATAGAACACTGGATTCTAATATAGGCGATATATAATATATCCCTTCACCTTCATCGTATCACACGAATTGTGGTGGAGAGGGACTGGCCAGTGGAAGCGCAGATTCCACATTCTCCACTCAGAAATTCAAATACAGCATGCAGTGTTTTTTATTCTTTCCAGTTCGGTTATCTTTTGGAATCCATGGTGGCTATGATTACATCATTAACTTTAGGCTATATATAGGCAGGTCAGTTAACAGCACACTCGTTTGAAATATTTAATTGAGAAATAGTGGAAAACGTGTTGGAAACCTTTTTTGATCTTTAATTTACAATGTGTATATCATAATGGATTCTCTTAAATTCTTTATTGTCAAATGTTTGTTGAATGTCAACTCCTCTAATGAATGTCACCATTGAATGTGAATT
>JACXGM010011869.1:0-24580 GCA_016801145.1 Umbra pygmaea
TCCTGTGCCATATTCACTGTGTATATTTGTTTGAAATGAATTTTACATATCCAAAAATGTCAAGGTCTTTTCTTTAAAAAAACATCAACCATATGTTTGTACTTGCCTCAGGTCCAGTGTAACAAGAGTTTAACTTTGGGTATGTTTTTTTAGGCAGAATTTGACAATTAGGGGGCGAGGCTTAAGAGGTTAAGAGTAATTCTAAGAAGCTGGATAAATACGGGCCCAGGACAAGCTTTATTGTCTATTCATATTGCCTCTATTTCTTTGTTTTTAATTTATTATAAAAATATATTTTTTTCTTCTACCAACCGTACTCCTTTTGAGTTGGGTTTACCTAAGTTTTCATGTGGTGGGTTAGGGAAGGGATTTGGATTTGGATTTATGCCCTTGTGAGTTCATGTATGTTTCATTAAACTGAATCAAAAAAAAAAGAAGGCATGCTCTGCCACTTTGCTCTCCAGCGACTTCTTGTGTCCAGATTGGGCACCAATCAATCGTGGAAGTATAGATATGTATAGGAACATAATCATCCCGTGCATGATCTGACTAAAGGCTTCCATGTTGGAATAGCATTGCAAAAATAATTAGCGTCTGGGTGAGGTGGCTGGACGAACCATGTCATCCCAAAGGTCTATCCAAGGAGTTGTGTAGCTGCCCGACAAGTCAGGGTTAGTGGGAATTGTCAATGGAGAAAAATGGGGGTGGGGGGGGAGGTATGCTGGGAAATAAATAAATAATTAATTTAACTCTGACCCCACGAGAAATACATAAACACTGAGGGCCCTATTTTAACGATCAAAGCGCATGGCGTGAAGCACATGGTGTCCAAATCCACTTTTGCTAGTTTGGCGACAGAAAAAATGGTCCATGCTCCGGGCGCATGGTTAAAAAAGGTTGTATTGAGAGTCTTCATTAATTAATAGGTGTGTTTTGGGTGTAACATGCAATAAACCAATCAGAGATATATGTGCCATTCCCTTTAAGAGCCAGGTGCGTTGGTACCTTTCGCACATTGCTATTAAGATGGCGGATTTGCACCGTAATATTTTTATTTGTAATCTTTTGCATGTTTGTGTGCTGCTGTGCTTCCCTGAGTGTGCACGTGCTGTGCAAATGCCTAGGTGCATTTGACTAATTTGATGATAAAATAACAATGACATGCTGCGCTATTGACTTTAGACCAGGATCTTGTTGGTCATTGGCGCGACACAGTACACATGCATCAAATTCAACAAACTCAGTAATCTCCACCATTAGATGTGTTAGACTGGCATGAATGTGTATTCAATGTGGCTCATGTATCATTTCCATAAAATACTGAATGTAACATGTATCTTTGCAATGATGAAAAAAACCTTGTTTTAATTTATATTTCTTCATGATAAACATGATTTATTCCACAATGTCTTGATTATCATTACCTTTTTTGACAAAAAAAGCACTTCTCTTGAGAAATATGATGAGGTAAATTGGTAATATTAACCATATGCTGTTTATATTGCTTTTAATTGTTGTCAAGTAAACATCTGTTGAGTATTTTAACAATAATTGTTATGCCTGTGTTGTTTTAATAAGTGAATAATGATGTAGGCCCAACAGACCCATGAAAACTGGGTGAATCACAAAAATACGAACACCACACAGGGGTTAATAAAGAGGTTAGTGAGCGAGCAAGCATGCAGAGAAGAGAGAGCAAGTAAATACTCAGAAACATGTCAGTGCCACCTGTGACTTTTGTTATTTATTGTACAAACAATCAAACCGAAGGAACAAATGAAGTGCATATGTCAAACAAATTTTAAAGAGGCTGGATCAAGTACATCGTTTGTAATTCTTAAAATGCACCCGGAGAGATGAGTGCTGTAAAGAAAAAGTGTCTTGCTAGCTAATGTAATGTTATACAAAGTCATCTGATTGAGGATAGGGACCTACATTTCTGCATACTTTAGAAGTGCACAAGCAAGGAGATGAATATGCTTGATAACATTTGATTGAAAACACTGAATTCTTTGGAAATTGTAACTGTCTTTAAATATGGAAACCAACCCAAAACAGTTTTGACTTCATATTGATTAAGCCTAGCTAGCTAAAGGATTTATTTAGTAAAGCTACCCAAGTCTATAGTGTAGTGGAGATAGACTAGCAATCCAATGCTAAATTTGGCTCTGGTGAAATCTGGCTATACACTGCATCCGAAAAGTATTCAGTGCTTCAGTTTTCCGCATTTTGTTGTTACACCCTTATTCCAAAATGGTTGAAATTAAATATTTCCCTCAATATTCTCCAAACAATGTGAAAGAAGTGTGTTTGAAATCTTAGCAAATGTATTAAAAATAAAAAATGAAAAAAGCACATGTACAGTGCCTTGCGAAAGTATTCGGCCCCCTTGAACTTTTCAAACTTTTGCCACATTTCAGGCTTCAATCATAAAGATATGAAACTGTAATTTTTTGTGAAAAACCAACAACAAGTGCGACACAATCATGAAGTGGAATGAAATTTATTGGATATTTCAAACTTTTTTAACAAATACAAAACTGAAAAATTGGGCGTGCAAAATCTGTAAGTCGCTTGGGTTATGTTTCTATTAGTTTTGCACATCAAGAGACTGAAATATTTGCCCATTCCTCCTTGCAAAACAGCTTGAGCTCACTGAGGTTGGATGGAGAGCGTTTGTGAACAGCAGTTTTTCAGTTCTTTCCACAGATTCCCGATTGGATTCAGGTCTGGACTTTGACTTGGCCATTCTAACACCTGGATATGTTTATTTGTGAACCATTCCATTGTAGATTTTGCTTAATGTTTTGGATCATATCTTGTTGGAAGACACATCTCCGTCCTAGTCTCAGGTCTTTTGCAGACTCCATCTGGTTTTCTTCCAGAATGGTCCTGTATTTGGCTCCATCCATCTTCCCATTAATTTTAGCCATCTTCCCTGTCCCTGCTAAAGAGAAGCAGGCCCAAACCATGATGCTGCCACCACAATGTTTGACAGTGGGGATGGTGTGTTCAGGGTGATGAGCAGTTTTGCATTGTTGCCAAAATTTTAGTTTCATCTGACCAGAGCACCTTCTTCCACATGATTGGTGTGTCTCCCAGGTGGCTTGTGCCAAATTTTAAATGACACTTTTTAAGGATATCTTTCAGAAATGGCTTTCTTCTTGCCACACTTCCATAAAGGCCAGATTTGTGCAGTATACGACTGATTGTTGTCCTATGGACAGACTCGCCCACCTCAGCTGTAGATCTCTGCAGTTCATCCAGAGTGATCATGGGCCTCTTGGCTGCATCTCTGATCAGTCTTCTCCTTGTATGAGCTGAACGTTTAGAGGAACGGCCTTGGTAGATTTGCAGTGGTCTGATACTCCTTCCATTTTTAATATTATTGCTTGCACAGTGCTCCTTGGGATGTTTAAAGCTTGGGAAACCTTTCTGTATCCAAATCCGGCTTTAAACTTCTCCACAACAGTATCTCGGACCTGCCTGGTGTGTTCCTTGTTCTTTATGATGCTCTCTGTGCTTTCAACGGACCTCTGAGACTATGACAGAGCAGGTGCATTTATACGGAGACTTAATTACACACAGGGGGATTCTATTTATCATCATTAGTCATTTAGGTCAACATTGGATCATTCAGAGATCCTCACTGAACTTCTGGAGAGAGTTTGCTGCATTGAAAGTAAAGGGGCTGAATAATTTTGCTCGCCCAATTTGTCTTTTATTTGTCTTTTATTTGTTAAAAAAGTTTGAAATATCAAATAAATTTTGTTCCACTTCATGATTGTGTCCCACTTGTTGTTACTACTTCAGAAAAAGTTACAGTTTTATATCTTTATGTTTGAAGCCTGAAATGTGGCAAAAGGTCGAAATGTTCAAGGGGGCCGAATACTTTAGCAAGGCACTGTACATACAGTAAGTATTCACAGCCTTTGCCATGACTCTCAAAATTGAGTTCAGGTGCATCACCTTTAAACTGATCATCCTTGAGATCCACAACCTAATTGGAGTCCACCTGTGTTAAATTCAGTTGATTGGACTCGATTTGGAAAGGCACACACCTATTTAATATAAGGTCCCACAATTAACAGTGCATGTCAGATCACAAACCAAGCCATGAAGTCCAAGGAATTGACTGTAAGGGAGAACCGGATGGTCACTCTGACAGAGCTCAAATTTTTCTCTGTGGAGAGAGGAGAAACTTCCAGAAGAACAACCATCACTGCAGCACTCCACCAATCAGGCCTTTATGGTAGAGTGGCCAGATGGAAGCCACTCCTCAGTAAAAGGCACAACAGAGCCTGCCTGGAGTTTGCCAAAATGGCATCTGAAGGACTCCCAGACGATGAGAAACAAAATTCTCTGGTCTGATGAAACAAACAATGAACTATTTGGCCTAGTCAGGATCTAGGGAAAGATGAATGCAGCAATGTACAGAGACATCCTTGCTGAAAACCTGCTTCTGAGCCCCCTGGACCTCAGACTGGGGCGAAGGTTCATCTTCCAACAGGTGAATAGAATTAGAACCCTAAGAATGGGAAACTGTCCAAAAATAGGTGTGCCAAGCTTGTAGCATCATACTCGAAAAGGCTTGAGGCTGTAATTGCTCCCATTAGTGCTTCAACAAAGTATTGAGCAGAGGCTGTGAATACTTATGTACATATGTTTTTTTATTTTTAATAAATTTGCTAAGACTTCAAACACACTTCTTTCACATTGTCTTTATGGGGTATTGTTTTGTAGAATTTTGAGGGAAATAATGAATTTCATCCATTTCAGAATAAGGGTTAACATAACAAAATGTGGAAAAAGTGAAGCACTGTGAATAATTTCTGGATACACTGTACTGTAGCTGTGTCCATACTAGCAGATTTAGATGAATTTATTGTTTATACACAGTATTTGACAACTACATTTCTCAGTATTTGCTTGTAATTACCGCTATTACTACAAGAACATCACTGAAAAATACTGTGGTAAAGATTAGGTTCTAACAAAGCACAAATCAAAGTTGTCAATGATGAGACACAGAGCAACATCAAAAGTAACTTATGGTGTTATGCCTGTGATTGGTATATCAGGATATTAGCACTAGTAGTGAAAATGCTTAACATTAATTGTAGAAGGTTACAAGAAACACTGTATAAAAGAAAACAAAAAACCTCATTAATTCAACCACTGCTAATGTACAATGCAATACGTTAATATTAGTTTGGTTTGGTAATGTGCACTTAAAGGTCCAATATGTAGTTTTCCTAAACAATAACAAAAGATGTACTTTGCTTCAAAAAAGCGAACATCACTGTACTTATATTATCCCAAATGTTTCCAACAACTTTCAAACACAGAGAAATTTGTAATTCAATTCTAAGACACGGGACGATTCATTTTGTTCGCCCATCAATGGCGTCATAAAAACTTTGACTCCTCTAGTTGCTCTAAGTTCCAGGGAACCGCCAAACATAATATGAATAAAGTTATAATATATTTAACAATACATTACAGTGAAATTTTTTTTCTGCCGGAGACGCTAGATTGGCAGGTTGTCATTGACGATGACAACTAAACCCATGATCCAACGCTACTTCTCGACGTCATCAAAGTACATGTTTTGCTATTGTTTTGATTGAGAGACCCCTAGTGGCCAAAAACTACATATTGTACGTTTAATAGACTCATTACTTAACTTAGTTTCATGATCAGAAACTCAAAAAAAAGTCATAAATCCAACCACATGTAATGTCCTATGCAAGGGCGGACTGAAACAATAATTCAGGACGGGAATTTGACTCCATCCCAGGCCACCTTGTCCACGCAGTCTGCTAACCCTATTTGTTAATTTAATTGGTACCAAATTTGTTATAAACTTGGCCACTATCTTTATCTGGGAATAAAGTTGTCCACATTACAAAATACACACATTTGGGACGGACCAACAAGTATCATATCAGTTTTAGTTTAAATCTTCTGACTAAAATGTTTATTTTAGTAATTTTTACAGTTAAATATTATTTATTATTAATTGACAACAACTCAAACATTTTCATTTTCAATATGTGGTGCACATCATATTTCTATATAAACTGACAAGCCAAAACATGATGCCTACTCACAGGTTGAGAGAATAATGTTGATCATCTCCTAACAAGGGTATACGCCAAGGTCTGGGTAGATTAGATGGTAAGTGCACAGTTCTCATAGTCAATGTGTTGGATGCAGGAGAAATGGGCAGAAAAGTCCTGAGCAACTTTGACAAGGGCCAAATTGTTATGGCCAGACGGCTGAGTCAGAGCATCTTTGAAATGGCAGGGCTTGTGGGGGGTTCCCGGTCAGCAGTGGTGAGTACCTACTGACAGTGGTCTGAGGAGGGAAAACTGGAGACAGGGTTTTAGGTGCACAAGGCTAATCAATGCACAAGAGTGATCATCAATGCACATCTGAACCATGTTTACTCTTAACACTTTGTAGAACAATCTATGCTAAAAAAAAATGTAATTGTTGTTCTGTGGATAAATCGTATTAACCCCTTTTTTCATTGAAACATGTTGTGTTTGCAATAATATAGTTTTCATAAATCTAATATAGTAACATAATATACTTTTCAAAGTTTTCGGAAATGTCCCGGTGCTCCCGATGACCAGTCCACCACTGGTGCTATGTAATTAATATTGATATGTTATGGTACACTTATAGTTAAGAGACATATTACTTGACTCTTAATGAGAGACTTGACTCAGACTCCTATAAAAGGACATGAACATCTAGGATATATGTTGGCCTAAGGCGACGATTGGTTTCAATAATGCTTGTTGGCAGGGACGGCGATGGTGATGCCTTATTCAGGCCCGACCCAGGACTCTCCATATTACTAGAGTAACCTCCTTCAGTCCTGTGTCTTCAGCAGTGCCGTCTAACAAGAATTTCCTGCTCCTGTCATGAAATTGAATTTGAACACTGACCCACATAGTAAAAAAATCCTGTGTGACTTAATTTTACTGCTGGATGGATTTACCAAAAATTTCAAAAAAATTACACAATTTCATTGTTGTTTTACCATGTAAAAAGTGAAGACAGGCCACCAATCCATGTCTTGTTTAGGTTTCTGTGACACTACAAATTCTAATATTTCCTTAGAATTTAACATACAACTATACAAAATAAAACAATAAAAGCAAATAGACAGAAAATAAAAAAACAATTATTACCAATTATTTGGGGTGGGATGGCATGCCTAACCCGTGGTATTTGGGCTTAGTATTTCGGTTTGAAGGGTCATGGTATAGTTTGTTTTCAGCTCTTTCACATTTCCCTGTTTGTCCATGTCTTCCTAGTGTTTCCAGGTCTTGTGTTTATTCATTGTGGTTTCTCCCCTGTGTGTTCTGTTTTGGTTTGATTTTGTGTTACGGTTCTGTTTTCCCGCTCTGTTATCACATGACCCTGTCACATGTTTTAGTTCTCCTATCCGTTTTGTTGATTGTTCCCCAGCTGCAATCACTTCCCTTATTAGTTAGATATTCAGAAGTTCAGTCTGTATGTTAGTCTGTTGCTGGTCATTGTTTCCTGTCCGTGTGTTTTCTGTTACATGTTTCAAGTTCCAGTTCTCAAATCAGGTACTGCATTTCTATTAGTTTTGTTGAATTTTAAGTTCCCAGTTACAAGTGAAGTTAGTTATAGTACTTAAAAAAAATTCCTTTTGTGCCTACCTATGAGTATATTTCTGTTTGAAAATAAAACACAATTTCCACTGGGATTACGCATCTGCCTCCATTTTACTATCATATTGCAACGTAACAGGCACAGCGTAAAATTTATTGTAAACAGTTATTATAAAGCAGTTTTGAGTTTAATTGGCAAAAGATGGTAACACTTTATTTTGAGGGTCAGAAAAGGGTATCTGTAGATGCTCTACAGATTATCTGAAGACTATCAACAACATTTTAACAAACTATCTACTAACCCTAACCCTAATCCTAACCTTAACCCTTCCCCTAATGTTAACCTTAACCATTACCCTAAAACATATTCTAAACTTACCCCTACCCTTAAACTACACAAACGTTGCTTATCAACAGATAGTATGTTGATAGTTTGTTGATTATTTGACTGTCTGTAGAGCACCTACAGAGGGTATTTCGGACTCTCCAAATAAAGTGTAACCAAATTGTTTTTGATTCTTAGTGTTTCCCTGGTTGCTCTAGTGATATTGTAGGGCCCTATAAAACTGTTTTTTCTGTTGTACTAATGTTATCTTTATTAAATTTCAGAGATTTCCATTATTTTTTTGTGATTCCACTATTAATCTCACTTCTCATTAAAAAGAGCTATGCCGGTCGTTCCCAACATTCTTTGTTTACTGTCCCATCAGAATGGAAATCATTCATTGCTGCCATAACTTGAGCATTAACTGCTTGCAAAGTCGGTAATTTAGTATATTGGGGTGAACTATCTGTGTAGGAGTAGACAGTGCTGTTGGAAGCAGCAGCAGCAATAGTGAAAACAGTACATGTAGGGTGGTGTGCTGCATGCTCCAAGGTTTGTGGTACAGATCATTGCCTGGAGAAAGAGCAGTAATCCAGTACTGAGTGAGTGCCAGGGACTCCGCTTGGTGTTTATTCAGTGGCTAGCATTTAGGAGACCATGAGGAAGCTACTGCTGTGCAAGATCTTAACACTGCTGCATGTTCTGTCATGTACAGCTACATACCCCCAGAACTCGCCCTACTGACTAAACAGGATATACAGATAGATATTATAGAAAAAGGAATGGTGGAGTAAAAAGGAAAAAAAAAGGTTTACACTTCATTAAACTAAACTTCATGAATCATATAAATGTCTGTCATGAAGTTATTGGATAAGTGTTTAGCTGTTTGGATAGCTGGATACCCTGCGCTACATCTACTGAGACTGGAACAGTGAAAAGATGGCAACACAACAAGCTGTTAGAAAATGAAAAATTCCAAATGGAGCTGCACAGCATCAAGAGTTAAGTGGCTTTTACAACGACATTGTCACGAGTTGGTATACATCTCTTTATGGGACAATCCCACTTTCCCCTTGATCCTCCCATGAATGCATATACATGACACAGAGAATCGCAATTTGCCATTTCCAGTTCCCGCAACAGGCAGTCTGCACTTTAACCTCAGTGTGGCCTGTTTGTACATACCTCACCATGCTTTTATGCGCACGTTGCGAAACAAATACGCCTGAAGTGGGCGCAAAAGCGTTAGTATATCTGGCCCTGAGATACTTCCTCAGGTGACAGACACTTGTGTCCTTAAGGAAGCACAAAACGCATTGAAAAGTTCAACACTCATCAAGGTCAACATCATCTCACAGAATTCTGTGAAATGAACACGGTAACCTCGTGGTACCAGCAAATGGGTTGTAATGGTTAAGGTTAGGATTAGGAGACGGTAAGGGCACACTGTATAAATGTTTGACTCCACCCACATTGAGGCACACCCCGCTACAGCCTCACTTCCGTGGGCCCATCACGGAATTTTCTGTGATTCTGTGAAACTGCCACAGATTTTGGGGTCGTGTTAATTTCACGGAATTCTGTGAGATCAGGTTGTCAGGGTTGGGTAGGTTACATTTTACAAGTAATCAGAATATACAAATCTGATTAGTTTTAACAATTGTAAAAGTAATCTGATTACTGTAATCCGATTACCATTAAAAAGTAACCTACCCAAATCTGACTCTCAGCACGGCATTAGCATGCTTGGTCCACTTAGCCCACACCTTATACAACACTACTCAACATGAAGACTCCTGTGTATGTCACACTTGTTGTATAGGTCCCACAGAAAAAGAACTGAGGGAAGCCAAGGTCTGTGTGGTGAAAAGTGCTTAACTGGAGGGTCTGATATTTACAAGGAGTTTACGGAAACTGCGGCCAATCATTTACGTATGATGATGGACTGCTTAGAGTTGGAGGGTGCATAACACAGTCTAAGCTAGTAACAGAAAAAACCAACCCCATCATCATTCAAGGACAACACTTAAAACCTTGCTCGTCCGTCACCAGCATAAAGTCATGCATTTTAGGGAGGTTGCCAGAAGAAATATTTGCTACAAATGGCAGACTTTTATATCATATTTTAATAGCTTGCATAGGCTCCCATCTGAACTGCCATAAGCCAAAATAAAATGTTTCTATTTTTATCACTACCATTACTGCATGTTTGTAAGTGTAATTTTTATTTACTACAATATATATTTATTTACTGCATTTGACTGATTGTGTCATATACTGTATGTTTCTATGTGTAGGGTTAGGGTCTGTGGGGGCATGGGGAGAGAATTAGGAAAATAAGTAACTTTACATTTTGCTTTGTTTGAAACCGTTTCTGTGATGAAAACTTTATTATAAATAAAAATATATATAATAAAAAATATATACATATTTTATGTCCACCTTCTGGCAGCTTGCGGTAGTGCTACACTATTGTATTGCATTAGTTGAGATCACCTCCTGTCAGAATCAGAAAGCAGTACAGTTCTAGGAAATGTTTGCATTAAATGAGGTAGCTCTATTAGCAGGGTTGCAAACTTTGGGACTTCGGCTGGCGTGAGACTCTGTACAATTTCAGTGTGTTTACTTAGTATACACACTGATGTATGCAAAAAAACGACTAACTGAATGGAAGCATTTGTTGTTTGATGCTGAAAACGTGAGAGTCACATTAGGTGCGTGAGAGTTTGCATCCCTGTATTAGTATCTTTATTCATCCATGACTTTTTGGCATTGTTAGAAGCAACGTCCGTAAGTAGTACTCTACAGTATATCAGCTTTTAGTAAAATTGTGAACATGTTATTTAGGGAAGTATGTTAAAATGTGTGTTTTTACTCACTAGCTAAACAGATTAACATTACTACTTCTTGTACTGTAGCCAGAAGTGTCATGCACCTATTTTTTTAAGGGGGCACAGTGTGCACAACACACAGAAACAGGTGCCCACAAATACTGATATTAAAAGGAAAATCCACTTGGCTCAAAAATCTGAGGGGGCACGTGTCTCTGACTGTAGCTATTCACCCTTCCTGTGTTCTATAGCTATTTCTAGAACATATCAGATGTGACTATATAGGACATTCATTGGAATATATATTGATTAGCCATAAAATTATGATCACCTGTCTAATATTGTGTAGGTCCCCCTTTTGCGAAATAGGTACTGCACCGCTAAGACAAAGCAAATAATGCACCAGAGCAAGCCTGTAGAATACTGGAAAGGTATTTTAATTTTGCTCCACCAAATTGACAAGTATTTAAACTAGCTTGGAAAGATAAGAAAAAAGTGCTATCATCTGCTCAATCAACCTACATTAGCAACCAGTGGTGGGCCGTCAGGGCCTGCAAAGCCTTCTCTGCAGGCCCAAAGATAGTCAGAATATATTTTTAACATATATTATTCTTGAATATATTTTTTCATTAACACTATATATATTTTAAAAAGTTCATTTTAATTATTCTATAAGGTAATTTCATTGCTACAGTACGCTCTTTTTAGTTGCCTTTCTTTTAGTGCAGCTCATATAAATGAAAGCTTTTATCCCAAAAAAAATTGAATAAAAGCGTGAATACCATTTGCTGTTGAAGCCCATCAGGGCCATGTTGTTGATTGTCATATTTTTAACCAATCAGATTTTGACTTTACCATGTTGGGTGTGTTCCTTGACCAACTAAAGCGTTTCTGCAGGCCTAGCCTTACGTCAGCATCATTTCTGTTGCTGATAGGAGTGACAGTTCAATAAAGTTCAACAAAGAAAATGTAAAAAAAGTTTGCCATCCGAACAAGAACTAGCTTAGTTTACCCATCTCTGATTTCTTTAAACTTTAAATTTTTAGATTGTTAGATTTTTTACTTTTAGCAGAATGGCAGATGGAGGTGAAGAAGTAGCTTTGGTGGCGAATATAGGACGGGGCAGGATCGACTCTCAGCACTGGGCAAGATCTTTTATTGCGTCATAGAAATCATTTTAAAAGAGAAACGAGGACGGACCTCGTTTTCAAATAATGAACAGCTTTGGTGAGTTTGATGGATTTTTTTATATATTTTTACTAGCAGGGCCTTGGTATATATTAGTACTTGGTATCGGGCCCGATACTGGGCATAAGTACTCCTACTTGTACTTGTGAAAAAGGCCGATACTCCAAGTCGATACTGCCACATTTAAGAGCGTTATGCTGGCGTTATGCAAGCGTTGCGCTTTACAGATTAGCCATAGATGGCCATAGTTGTAAATCTGATTCACGTAAATGTTTAAATGGAAATGTTCAGCCCTATGCATATTTTTCATATTGATGATAACGACAGTCTACTTTGTCATTCGGAGACCATGCTTATAAAGCTGTAAAACTGTCTTTATTGCTATTTAACAAAAGAAAGAAAACTGATTTAAATGCGCCTGAAATGTATAATCATTCCAAAGACCAGAGGCGTCATGCCCATTGAAACTAAGGGGGCACGTGCCCCCTCTGATTTTTGAGCCAAGTGGACTTTCCTTTTAATATCTGTATTTGTGGGCACATGTTTCTGTGTGTTGTGCACACTAGAGATGCGCGAATTGGCTATTATTTCATCTGCAACTGCATCACAAAACTCATCATCTGTCCGCCATCCATCCCCACCAAAGTTTTTGACCTATTTTCAAAACCGCACCCGCCCGTAATCCGCTGATTGGGCGATGCAAGGCGCTGCTGACGCGAGCCGCGAGGATAGAAAGCTCTTGACTCAGAATATCTGCAGTGAACTCCTTCTCCGATCGGCGCACAGGGAAAAAAATAAATAAATAGCATAAATAAAACGGCAAACCTGACCTTACCTTACTAGGCTACTTTACAATAATATCATTGTAATATAAACGCAATTTCGCACATAATTTCAACATGCTGCTATTTAGCAGACTACTAATAAATGCCTATTGCACTTTATTTTTTTGCAAAAAGAAAAAATCTCTACAAAAAAAAGTCATTCATATAGGCTAATTAACTCTATGCACACGCACTGTCATGTCAGGGTGACGACTAGGCAGGACGAGCCGTTAATTTTGAATGCATGACAGTGCAATTCATTTTATACCAGCAGGCCTAACAATCATACAATAAACAAAGTATGGAGCCTCAATATTAAAGAAACGCCGGCTCTATTTATTCCGAAAGTCCACCGCACAACAGTGCAACATGCATGTTCACATTTTTATTGTCCATAACAACCCCAAGACTTGCGTGCTTTCCTCGGACATTAGATATCTAATCAATGAGCAAAGTGTTCCGACAATTTTTCCTACCTGCTTTTGGCTGTGGGTGTTATTGAGCTTGTAGAAGTTTAGCCCTTGCGTTCTGAGTATAGAATGAGACACGACATGGGAGATTAATCATCAGTAAACTTGCACTGTAGGCCTATTCTAATTTCTTATTGCACACTGGAGAGGAAAAAATGCTGGTAGGCTACCATAGGCTACTTGATTTAAACTTTTTGTTACCTTTAGTGAACTTGACTATTTCAAAGTGTGCTCGATTTTTTTCGGATGTAGGTAACATATTTAATTAAAATATTATTTTTTGTCAAGTCATCCGCCCGATCTGCGGTTGATATAACAGCGCATCTCTACTGCACACTGTGCCCCCTTAAAAAAATAGGTGCATGACGCCCCTGCCAAAGACGGAGCCACGAGTTAGCTATTGAAAAAAACTATTTTCCTCAGCAGTTGTCCAGTAGAGTTCAAATGGCGAAATGTATATCATTTTTCTCATTGCTATTTTCACGTAGCCTAATATTTGTACAATTATAGGTAAAAAATATTAGAATCCTCAAGGAAATGCACACATTTAAGTACAGGAACGAACAAAGGTTGCAAGTTATTATGCTATTCGGTGCATACTATAACTGTAGAAAACGGTATGAGGAACGCTCCGGACCTAGCCTCTGAAAGCCACCTTCAGGGAGGAAAGACAAATGTCGCTAGTTTGCAAAACTTCTGGGTGAACAAAATAGTGGTATTTCTGAGTTCTGACATAGTAACTTCAAGAAATATAACTTAAAGGAAATACGATGTTGCCTATTTATATTTTGTATAATATATACAAAAGCCCTAGAATGTCATTGTGAGGTTATTATAATGCGTTTTAATTTTGGGAAGATATTGAAGGCCTAGGTGTAAAATGCACTGCCCGCCACTGTTACCAACTTAAATGGGGTTAATAAAAACAATAAAAAAATGTTTTGGACATGGTTGCAAAGCTGGTGAAGAAGCAACACTCCACATGTAATTATAGCCTTTACTTCAGCAGGGAAATGTTGATGAACTTCTTCAAAAATAAGATCTTTATCATCAGGAAACAAAAAACAGACTCCTCCCGACCAAAGCACATTTCTCCACAACACAGTTGTCCTACGATTCCACAGAACTGCCTAGACCATGAATCAATTAGGACACTTGATGTCTTTAAAGCTACATTGTGTAAGATCTGCTCCCATCTACTGGTGAAAATGTATATGACAAGCAACTGAAGCCCCTCGCGTTATTATACCAGCAACGTGAACCTGGATATTCGTTTTTTTTTTCAAAACAATAGTGCTCATTTTGATTCATTGCAATAATCATTGTTAATTCACTACACAGCCCGTGAATTATAAACAAATGCAATTGTATTGTGTGTAAAGAGACAATAAGAGCATGTGATAGCAAAAATTATAATTTAACATGTTTTATTAATAAAAGTAACAAATATGTTTTACACACAATTTGATTGAATATAGTGTCAGTGTCTCATGTGAAAAAACAATTACATTTGAAAAACATTCACTAGAGTCTTTTTTATTTAAACAGAATACAAATTTTAGCAAAACATGAACATGGACACTACCTATGCACTGAATAAACAATGAATATTGCAATGAACCAGGAGCGCTATTATTTTAAAATGAAAAATCCCAGTTTATGTTGCCAGCCGAACGATTTGCCTACTTTACAGCTTGAGCCAGCGCTTACATGTCCTCGAGAACAGGCATGATCTTACATCTTCAACAGACTATGAAATTTCCCGGCAGTCATAAGTAATCTCCCCCTGGCATTCGTCACGGTGCCACTTGTGTAAAAGCGCGAATGGCCGAGCTTGAATTTACAGGCATGTCCCTCTTTGGCTAATGTATTTTAAAGATGGAGGCGTAACATGGCTGCCGCAATTCAGGCGGCACCATTGTATAAATTGTGAATGGAAGATTCTACACTTTCGAAAATACTTTGATTATTAGGTGGAAGTAATTACACATGAATGAGCACATATTTGTGAAAGAACAAAGGGGTTTTTGCTAAGAATCAACTCAAAGAAATACACAGTGTAGCTTTAACTATGTATTGCTTGAAACTTTCACAAAATTTGTAATGGGTTCTAAATCTACAACTTATCAACTTAAGCCTATTCCTACAAAAATTATTAAGGAGCTACCCACCTATGCTGAACAAAATAAATTCTTCACTATCCTCCGGATTTGTTCCAAGCTCACTAAAAGTGGCAGTTCTGGATGGATCTCATCAATCCCCAGGTTTTTGCCACTGTGGAGTTGTTTGACTACTTCAGTTACTTCCACCAGCGAAATCAATGATAATCCCCCATCATCCTCGAGCTCTGCCTCTAATATAGAGGGCGTATTAGTTGGATTTAGGAGTTCCTCAAAGTGCTCCTTCCACCGCCCTATTACCTCCTTAGTTGAGGTCAACAGAGCCTCATCCTTACTGTATAAAGCTTGGATGGTTCCCCGCTTCCCCCTCCTGAGGAGGCGAACGATTTTCCAGAACCACCTTGGTGCCGACTGAATGTCCTTCTCCATGTATTCTCCGAGCTTCTCCCACACCCACTGTTTTGCCTATTTCACGGCAGAGGCTGCAGCCCCTCAGGCCCTTCGGTACCCTGCAACTGCCTCCAGGATAATATATCCCAGAAAGACTCCTTCAAACGGATGGCTTCCCTGACCACCGGTGTCCACCACGGTGATCGTGGGTTACCACCCCTTGAGGCACCCAAGACCCTAAGACCACAGCTCCCCACTGCAGCTTCAGCATTGGATGTTTTGAACATTGTCCACTCAGGTTCAATGCCCCCGCCCTCCACAGGGATGTAGAAAAAGCTCAGCCGGAGGCGTGAGTTGAAATTCTGTCAGACAGGGGCCTCCTCCAGACGTTCCCAATTTTCTGCACTACCCGTTTGGGCTTACCAGGTCTGTCCAGATTCTTCCCCCACCCCCCACCCAGATGGTGATCGCTTGACAGCTCCGCCTCACTCTTCACCCGAGTGTCCAAAACATATGGCCTCAGATCAGATGAAATTATTATAAAATTGATCATTGACCTTTCGCCTAGGGTGCTCTGGTACCAAGTACACTTATGAGCATCCCTATGTTTGAACATGGTGTTCGTTATAGACAATCCATGACTAGCACAGAAGTCCAACAACAAACAACCACTCAGATGTAGATCAGGAAGGCTGTTCCTCCCAATAATGCCTCTCCATGTGTCTCCATCATTACCCACATGTGCTTTGAAGTCCCCCAGCAGAACTACGGAATCCTAGCCTGACTAGCCAAACCCACATCAAGATGTTGGCTCTGGGAACTCACCATTGGCAAGACTCAATCCGAGGGGTGGGATAATTGGTTGTCTTTCAAATTCCACAACCAACCAAAGCAACGAAGTATCCGGTCAGCAAAACTCAGAACACATCTTCTGTTTGGGAGAATGACTTTAGTGCCGTTCTTTTCTCCAAAAAAAACTTCACTCCAAGTCTTCCAGAGTTGCGGCCAAAGCCGATTCGAAAGACAGCAGGCATTTACTTTGTTTTCCCATAATTATGTAAAATCCGCCACCCGACTGCATACACGATGTAATTGGCCTGACCAGAATTTGTTTTTTCCAGCTTGCAAGCCAACCGAGAGTTGCTAGACTGACCCTAGCTACAAATAGTTTTTGCTGCCGCTAGGGTGAGTCTAGATTTCTAGTCTAATGGAATCCCCAACTGGAGCCCCACGTAGGACTCCATTCAGGGTATCTAAGAAGGCTGAATACTCCGAATACCTCCGGCTCCTTCCCCCCCGGGCTTCCTCTGGGGAGGGTCCCTCTTCCTCTACCTCGATTGCTCATGGAGTATTTTGAAGACAGAGGGTATACATGGTAGCTCACTGTTAAGCTTGCCTGTCAGATCAAAACTTAACCATACTTTTTGCTATACAGAAACATGCGATAGGGCTGGCAGGCAAGTTATTTTAGCTAGGGGGCCTGTGTGGTAACACCCTTTTAATTTTGCCTTAAACTCAAATCATATTTTTGAAGTAATACATGCCTTAGGGCTGGCAGCGATTAAGTCTCTGTAACCCCTCGAGCCTAGTTAGTACAGGCTTCATTTTTTTGGCTGGAGAATGAGTATCAATCTGCATTCTACGCTGAGGTACTGCTGATTCATGGAATGTCCATCTAATCTCTCTGGTGTCCTAGTGAATCCTAGGATGATGACTTAGGACAACTCGAGTCCTTGGAGCACAATGTAGAATTATCCAGCTTGATGACGACCTTGTCCAAAGCCACGGCCACCGCCCACAACCCACCTGGCTGTCCATGTTCCTGTATACCTGGTGGTGCAGCCGATCTATATCTGTCTAAAGACTGGACACAGCCTACATGAAGATCTGAACTCTCGGACCATGCCCAAGTGCTACTCACTGGACCTTAATGTGTACTGATAAACAACTTGGCCTTAAATGGACATGCAAACTTAAACTTTACACCAGGCACAGCCAGAAGAGGAATGCCCCCCATGGTGTCTGGATCCTTTCTAGGTTTCTCCCTGTGAAGCAAATTACTGGGGAGTTTTTCCTAGCGTGTCTGTAAAAGCACTTTGTGACAAGAACTGCTGATATAAATTGATCAAACATATTAATGTATACCATCAGAATGGTTGGTTGACAATGGAATACATGGAATAGCACCTGATACCCACAGTAAAATATGGTGGAGGATCATTGATGCTGCGGGGTTGTTTTGCTGCTAGTGGTCCAGTGACTCTTCATTGGTGGCAGAATTATTTCTATTAACTATCAGGATATTTTAGCCGAAATTTCATGAAGGGTCCCAATACTTATCGAGTTGATGGTAAATTGGAACAGTGGCCCTGAAGGGCATGTCAATTACATTAATTGAAGTGGGAGCAGGGAGATATATCCAAACTCAAAAACGAACTGCAGTGGAGAGGAGGTGCATGGAGTTCTTTAGATTGTTTTGGCTATCCTTCAGGGCTGCTCTTTTGGAGTCCTTATAACTCTTCATGGACAGGACTAGCCCTGCTGGCTGCCAATGGAAGGTTCTGGAAACTGCCAACTATCTTCATTGGGGTCATTGTATTGATTTCGATGTAACAGGCGGGGGCGTGTTCTTGCCAGTATATAAATTCAAAAATAAACTTGTACATTCTATACATTACATACAGTATATTACTGCACATTGAATTTTCAGTTGACCATTAATTGGGGGATCCTGTTACATCAGTCTTTTACTATAGCTTTCTGAATCTGTCTTTTTTCCTTCAGGCTGTAGTAAACCAGCAGTCTGTGTACTCTATTTCAGGCTGGGGTAGAGCTTTGTAGAAGTCTTAGTGTAGGCTACTGTGTGACAGGGACATTAATTAAGCCATGAACAGCCTTCCAGAAATACAACTACATTTTATGAAAAGGGAAATACAACTAACTTGTTTACCTAACCACTTTAATGTATACCCTGTAAACCTTTGAAAACCTATTGAAAACCCTTTCTAATAAAAATGAAAGCATTGAACTTAGCTCTAATTTCGCTTTTTGATAAAGGGAAGTACTTGTGATGTGGTTTTTTAATATGAAAACAAGGCAGATGATATTAAAACAATTGCTTTATCGTCCTGCGTGTGTTCTTAAGGAGAGGCAGCTGTGCCCCAAGCACTGCCATTTATTTAGTCATGTAGCACTCCACTTGGTCAAAAGAAAAGCAATGGTACCAATTGAAAGGCACTATTCAAGTAATTTCTACATCAATGATGCTGCTGTAATAATGTAGCATTATGGATTTAATTTAAATTCTCCAATATAAAGTTTACCACCTTTCTTTTGTTATTTTTGGCTGCTTCTCAGAAAATACTAAATCTCCAATGCCGTTACAACATAATGAAACTGCCTTATATATCCGATCTGCACGTTGAAATATAGCTGAGGACTGTAGAGACTGCTGATCAAAGTAGTTTTGTTTATATGTTCTAAAGTGACAAATGAATCATTCAAGGTTTTAGTATTCTTTTATTTAAAGCAATAATATTTATGCTGTAGTTTAGAAGACTTTGGTCCAGAGTGACTCCTCAAAAAGTGAATATGTTTGGAAAGTAAAATAATATTTGTGTTTGTTCTGATTGTCCAAGTGTATTGATGAAGCTTGTCATTTGGAGACAAGAGATTGCATCTGACTCTTCGATTAGACCAGGTGTTCCACAGAGGGCGGTGCAGTTGACCAGGACCATCCAGTGCACCTGTGAGCCAAATCAATGTACAGTAGAAGTCAGGCGAGTGCGTTCCAGTGCATATGGATTCCAATCTGGACTGTTTGCTTGACCAAGCAGTGTGAGATGAACCAGAACGGGTCAGATCTGCTTCGAAAGTGACATCTCAGAATCAATTGTTTCGAGTCTACTTGGAGTCGCTACAATGAAGGTTACAGCCGAAGGGTCGGTAGCATCAGTAACATTTACAGGAGAGTAGTAAATAGAGATTGGGTATACTGTAGATAAAATAACAGAAAAACCACATAGAAAAGCACCCTTATTTTGATGTAACTAAATCATAATTACAATTACATTACAAATAATTACAAATACATACACAGAATACAATAGACTACATTACATAGCTACAAAGTTCACATTAGGTTGCCTGCCAATTTGCAGTACATATGTGTCCGCTATAAAATACAGTATTCTGATATTAGCACGCACTTTGATATTTGAGTTTTCATAGCAACATGACTAAACAAAAAGAGTAGGCCAAATAGTCGGTGCCCGAATTGCAGTTCACAAAAACAGCTAACGGCCGTTTCAGACCTACTCCGCCTGCAGTGCGTATGCGGTCGGTCATTTTTTCCGTGGCCATGATAACAGGCTAGAGGACTATGCCGATGCGGTGTGGCGATCCGTTCCAGGAGCGGTGCGTATACAGCAGTGCAGCAATCTTTTCTGAAATTAGTCTATTTTTGCTGTGCTGCACTGCACTGAATTAAAGTGGCAGCACGTTGTTCACACAAAAATAAACATAGATTGACAAGAAATTGTAATAATTTCATCATATATAATTACAGTTAAGTGTTCTACAGTTATTAAATTAAAGGGTCAAGAAATAAAAAATAAAAAATCAGTATAGTCCCAAGAGTTACAAAATGCGATCAGATAGGCCTATGACATTTTTCCACCTGCTGCAGGTGTTCAGTGTAAAATGTAGACATTTTGTATGATCAGAATTACTTACCCATTTTTGAATTTGTGGAACACAGAAACTTCTAATCAGTAGTGCACTGCAAACGTGTGATGTGTGAAAGCACAATGGTGCATCATGATTCTGCACTGCATATACACTACAACATGCACCGCATATGCATTGCAGATGGAGTATGTCTGAAAAGTTAATTGTTAATAGACATATTGCATCAGCAATAAACAGTGGCTGTATGCATGCTGAGTTACAAGTTGACCAAATCAAGAGTCCTTGATTGCTCTGCAAGTTCATGTAATGGCCAAGGAATTTTCCAGGTTTTTGGATAGTTGTCAGATGATATGGTTCACATGGATTTGGCCACGTTTAAGACTTAAAGGAAAATTCCGGGGGATTTCAAAATGTAGCTCTCTTGTTTGGATATCTGGAGTGCTGTCAGTATCGAGAATAACTCAAACAATCTGTATTGCCAAAACCGTGTTATCCCCCTGCTCCAGTTTACACCTGTTACGCATTTACGGGGCAAGTTTTAAAATGTGCTTTTAGCCTCTAAACATGTTTGAAATGTCATCACTAATGCATATAGCCATGTGCAGTGATTCCTTATAGTGAACACAGCGACAAATCACAAACAAATGTAACAAATCAGCCAGTGTACATACCACTGTTTATTTCCAGTTTTCAAGTTCACACTAGTCGATTGTCAAAGTCATACATTCCAATATTCCAAAAGTTTTTTTTCCCACAAAAAACTATTTGCCGTGGCGTACCTGAACATACTCAGTCCCAGTAGTCTTACAGTACATAGGGCTGTACCTGAACATACTCAGTAACAGTAGTTTAACACTACATACCTGAACAAATTCAGTATTCAACGTCTAACAGTACATAGTGCTGTACCTGATCATACTCAGTCCATAGTTGTTTTCTCTGGTCACTGTTTTTCTCAAAAGGCACCAGGCAAATATGTTTTATGCATACCTGGTGCCTGCTGGTTTATCTGAAATTAATGTGCATGCATTAGTGTGTCATTTAATGGTGAAGGATAGTACATTTCTTGCAGACTTACCAGTACTAATGGAGAAAATGCTTTCTTCTTCTGGGTCTGTACTTTTGCCTTGATTACAAAGTACAAGTGTTTCTACTAACATACACACTTGACATGGAGGTCTCTTTCCATTCGTTGCTGAAAGCAATACTTCCTTTTGGAATGAATGTGAATACCTTTGTAAATGACTTGACCTGTTTGAAAAAAAGTCTAGGTGGGTAGATAATGTAAAGAAAGATAATTATTTACACTTTGAAAAGCCTGAAGTAGATGCACTAAATTGAAGTGATGATCAAACAAGGTAAAGGTGAATGGTTGCTGACAAATCACTATGGATCCACTTAGTGCTCTCAGCAACAAATGATAACTGACTAACCATTCTCTGCACTCAACTGGTTTCCATCCCCTTCCCTGGAAACAACTTAGTACACACTTTACATAACACTACATAATAATGTGTGTGTGTGTGTTTGTGTGTTTCCTTCAGAAGCATCAATGGTATCACTTCCTACCATCTCTCTGGTCGTTAACCTCAGTTGTAGGCCAAGGCAACCGTACTCTTGCTCTCCCTCTCTGAGGGCTGCTCATTATGCACTGCTCAGAAATCATTACACAATTAGGCCAGGCCCAAAACCCAGAGGAAAGGAGGCCTAGTTGTCTAATAATATCTGTGTTTACACCCCACTAAAAGACAGGCGCAGGGCACCCCTATCAGCTAAACAAACCACAAGCCCAGAGCAGCCTTGGATCTAGCTTTCCCTCCTTTTCTTGCTCTCTAACCTCTCTCGTTCCCTCTCGGGTTCTTATCTGTGTATCAGAGATAACGAGGTGTGAGAAGGAAGCCTGCATGGTCAGATTCCAGTTAATCTTTATACACTTGCAGTCATACACATGTACATAAATGCACAAATACGCATGAATACACTCAAAAACCTATGTGTAACCCTAAACCTGATATGGAATCTAACACCAAACTCTAAACCTAACCCCTAACTTTAACACTATATCTTAAAGCGAAAATGAAAAATATTATTCATCAAATAAAGAAAAGCTTCACACTCATTTATTTGTTGTAAGGCATCAAGAAAAGTAGATACTCTAAACCTTTGAAATTACCTGACGTTTCTGAATGAATTGGTCATAAATAATTTTATCTAAACTTTAGTCACAACAATAGGCAAACACTCTGCGTGAACTAATAACACACAAATATTATATATTTTCAGATCTGTATTGAACATACCAGCTAAACATAAATTCAACTTAATAACTCCTTGACCTTCCTTTGGCAGAAATTACCTCAAACAAACATTTTCTGTAGTGGCAAAATAAACCAGCAAAATGGTTAGTTGGACATTTGGGCCATTCTAAGCTGCAAAACTGTTTCAGTTCAGCATTATTCTTGGTGTGAGATCAGGTCGAAATTGTTCTCATGAGCTCATGCCAGAGCATCTCAATCAGAACGTTCTAGAACACTTAAGGTTGAGGTCAGGATTGTATATTTTCTATTATCGAAGCCATCCCGTTGTTTATATAGTGTGCCCTGCGTTGTTGTCCCGTTGCCTTACCCAATTACTGTTGAGCTTCAATTGGCAGACAAATGCCCTTACATTCTCCTGTAAAATGACTTGATAAACTTTGGAATTCATTTTTCTGTTAACAATAGCAATCATGCAAATAGCAAAACATGCAGGTGATCTTTTGCGAACTTCAGACGCAGCAATGGGTGTGTTTGGACAGCAGTGGTGTCCTCCATGGTGTACTCCCATTTACTACTTTTTTGTTTAGAGTTTGAATATCATTGACTTGTTAACGGAAATGGCAACCTGTTTCAGAGAGGTTCCAAAATAGTCTTTAGCTGACTATGTAGGATTCGTCTTACCCTCAATGTGCATCCTGTGCTGTTTTCTTGCAGTTGTCTTTGCTTGATGGCCACTCATAGGGAGAGTTGCAACAGTGCAGAACTTTTTCCATTAATATACATGTTGTCTTACTCAAGTTGGATGAACATCATGGCTTTTAGAGATAATTTGTAACACTTTCCATCTTTATTGCAAGTCAACAATTCTTAATCTTGGGTCTTCTGAGATCTCTTTTTTTCAAGGCATGGTTTACATGCATGGTTGCAATGCTTCTTGTGAAGAGCAAACTCTAAATGTGAGTGTTATTGTAGGGCAGAGCAGCTCTAACCAAGACATCCAATGTCATCAATCTCATTGATTTGACTCCTGGATAGCTGACTCTTGACTCCAATTAACCTAGGAATACAGTCCACCTTGCAATGCAACCGTAAATCTTAGAATTTCTCCCAAATTACGTTCTGAGGAAACTATTCTGAAAACCTAAATTACGTTATATGCCAACATATTTAGGGTGTTTTTACATTTGAGCTGCACGTTTTGTTATTAGGCTATATTTGTACTTCAATTACGTTGCTCCGTTACATTTCGTTTAGCGGATTTATGTGAGAACATTCCATACATTCCATAGCGTTCAAAATTATATTGCAACATTCACAGTTAAGGTTAGGTAGGAGGATACTAACGGTTAAGGTTAGGCATGAGGTTACTAACGGTTAAGGTTAGATATGACGTTACTGAGGTTAAGGTTAGAATTAAGGTTAGGGTTAACATTACAAAAGCCAACAATCGCGTGTCTGCATGACGCAAGCAATGTAGAACAAAACACACACAAAGTGCTGGTCTGGATTTGGACTCGCGCACACTGGCATGCAAGTTGCGGATTTATACGCCCATCCACCATCCCCGACCTCCGCCCTAGCAAAAACCATGCTATTTACATGGTACGTCATGATCTTCATATGTTCATATTTGTCACATTTGAGGTGAGGTTTCCATGTTTAGTCTCTGTGTTCCCTCTGTTTGTATGAGTATGCTGCCCTCTTGTGTCTAGTTTTGTCATAGGTTCCTTTAGATTATTAGTTGGGTCATTGGTAGTCACGGGTGGTTTGAATTAGTAATTAGTATGTGTTTGTATTTAGTCATGGTGTTCTCCCCTTGTCTCTTGTCGA
>JACXGM010011870.1:0-24708 GCA_016801145.1 Umbra pygmaea
TACTAATAGTCACCCTAAACAAACAGCACTTGGCTTCACACATTCACATAGTATTTACTAATAGTCACCCCAAACAAACAGCACTTGGCCATAGCTAACTAGCTACTCCTGCACAAATTTGTGACACTGTTGTTCCAGAAATGCAATCAAAACCATGAACAACAATGTAATGGGTAGATATAGATAGGTGAACTTACTTTTGCCATGTTGTCATTATTGGCCATTCAGAGTAAAAACAAGTCTGTCCACAGTCCAATGTATTGTATTTTGTGATAATTAGTGTCATAAAAATGCTAGCTAGCTTGCTACCGAATATCA
This sequence comes from Umbra pygmaea, assembly GCA_016801145.1. NCBI lineage: Eukaryota > Metazoa > Chordata > Actinopteri > Esociformes > Umbridae > Umbra > Umbra pygmaea. The sequence continues at coordinate 319 of JACXGM010011870.1, forward strand.
TGTCTGAAATGTTCATAGAAATATTGCTATATTTTAGCTAGTTCAAAAGCAGCGTATCTAAAAATTATGACCCCCTATTATATGCCACCGTCCATGTGTATCGCTACAACCCTATTTTGTTCATTTACAATATATTTAATTTTTTTTGTTTCAAAACGCTACATAGTGGTGTTCTCCGAAGTGTTAACTAGAAAGCTAGGTCATTTGCTTGACTTCCTGTTAAGGAATAAACAACACTGAACAATTTTACCTTGCCTAGCCGAGAGCGCCGTCATGTGGATTCATAAAGCAGGGATGTCAAACAAAAGGTTTCTTTTCAGTATATGGTAAAGATTGACCTATTATTTAATATTTAACAATTGATTGATTTCTAGCTACTAGCATGTATATGGATCTCACACCGCTATAAAAGTCTCATAAAAAAGGGTGGCTGTTAATAGACGGACATTAGCTAATACATCATTAGGGACTTGCCCAGACCAGGAAACACTGCTTGAACAGAAATTAGAATCCAGGAATCCCTACAGCTTAATATTAAACTATTGAATTACTGAATATGAAATATATTGGAAGATGATTACATAATGCAATTGTGCCCGGATGAAGCAGCACATGAAATGGGTCAGTCAATCGGGCACTGATTAAACCCATGCCATGGCCTGAGCAGTGACAGTAACCCCCGGCTCCAGCCACAAAAACCAACTAAAGGGAGGGGGGGCAGGTGGCACTGACACAGAAACAATGGTGAAGCAGCAGGCACCAACAGAGTGGGTGGTGCATCTGGCACTGGAAAAAGGTGCCATGCATACAGCACCGGTAGAGGGGACAGTGCATCCGGCACTGGTTGAGGGGGTGGAGCCCCAGGCTCTGGCGAGGAAGGCGGAGCTCTTGATTCTAAGAACTTGTTCTTAGTCAACTTACCTGGTAAAAAAAATATTATTATTATTATTATTATTAAAGTCATATGACTGGAAAAGCAGGAAAAACACATACACTAAACCAACATCACACATGGGGATAAACTACATACATGACAGACACTGATTCCCATCCATCTCCCGAGGGGGCGACCATGACAGAACCCCCCCTTTAGGCTTGTCACCCGACGAGCAAAACACCCTCCATCCGGAGATTGCCCCTGACGCCACAAGCAGACATCAAGCAGGGAGGGTCAAAGTAGGCGCCTATTTCCCGTGCCGGTCGGCTGTGCCTCTTTCTCCTTCGCTGTAATGATCAATGGGTGTGAGAAGGAGGTAAGACACATGTCAGGACCCTGGATGGGACTCGCCAGGATGGCTTAGCCCCATCTTGTGGCCAGACTTGGACATACATGACAGACACTGATCCCCATCCATCTCCCGTGGGGGCAACCATGACAGAACCCCCCCCTTTAGGCTTGTCACCCGACGAGCAAAACACCCTCCATCTGGAGATTGCCCCTGATGCCACAAGCAGACATCAAGCAGGGAGGGTCAAAGTAGGCGCCTATCTCCCGTGCCGGTCGGCTGTGCCTCTTTCTCCGTCGCTGTAATGATCAATGTGAGAAGGAGATAAGACAAATGTCAGGACCCTGGATGGGACTCGCCAGGATGGCTTAGCCCCATCTTGTGGCCAGACTTGGACATATTAACATTTTCCTTATTCACTTGATTGTCTTGTCCTGCATCCAATTCACCTCATTACCACCCAGCTGTTCCTTGTCATTACTTAGTGTATGTGTATAAGTGTTCCCTCTGATCCCCATTGTCTTTGTGTGTCAATGTGTTCCTTCGTTCCTGTCGCCGAGTAGGAGGAGGTTGTACAGCCGTGTGTTCTCCCAAGTAAGCGTGCATTAGTGCTTTCACCACATTATGTGTCGTAGCACATTTGCTTGTGTGAGTTAGTTATATATATAACAGCCAGGCGTACGCTATGTACTTAGTACCCACGTCCTGTGCGGCGTTACAGCACAGTATTCTAGGTCTTGTCGTTGTGCAGCTGATATATATGATTATGTATACTCATGGCTTGGATACTCCTTCCTATATTAAAATCTATGGCAACATCTCCTGTATTCTGCCTCCGTCACTCCACCCTACACCTGAACCGTGACACACATGCAAAGGAGTAATTGAAAGCAAACCATGTTTCATAGCGAAAACATTCAATAAAATCAAAGATACTACAATGGGAAAAGAGAAGCTATTCAGTAATACAGAATAATATACTTCACACTAAACAACACAGACACACATGTGACAATACCTGACAACTACCACCACACTACATGAGAGTTAAATACACTGACAAATGATCTAATGGTTGCAGCTGTTGCTAATGATTGATAGAGATCTATTGGTTAATTAAATCATGTAATATAGTCATATGACTGGAAAAGCGAGAAAAATACACAGCCACTAAATCAACATCACACACAGTGGAGAAACTACATACAGGAGAGACACTGATACTCCATCTCATGAGGGTGCGACTGTGACACAGGCATAACGAAGAAACATAAAATTACAAACAATAGGGTCCAAGCTGCAACATTTATTTTATAACTTCAGCACATGTTTTGTCATTACATTACAGGTAATGCTCTTGTACACTTGGGGAAATACAGTATGTATGGAATAAAAACATATGACATTCAAGTGGATTCCTTTAAGGATTGGAAGGTAAAGTCTGGGATCACCACAGCCCGCCTTGGGTTGTTAGTGGTGGTTGCGGTCATCATAAGTGGATACTAGTGGAAGTTGTGGTTTTGAATGGCATTGCCACAAGTAAATATTGTGGCTTACATTACCTAAGGAAATTATGGAAACTATGGAAACTATCACCTAAGCATTTCATTCTAGTGGACTGAAGTTAATTGAGTTGGTGACAGGTCTGAAAACGTTGAAGTATGACCTCATTGTGATTATGTTCAATTAATTCTGTTTCAACAAAAGCCTACTCATAGAAACCTATGGTCCACACGTAAAGCAACCCTGTATGGTCATAGGAGCCTGTGGTCCACACAGAAAGCTATCCTTAGATTATTTTATGCCGGTATACACTTCTGGAAAATTAAACAAATAAAAAATAAAAATGTTTCCTTTTCTGCTTGTTTCTTAGTTGGTGTCAAATACAGTAGAGTGAAAAAAATAAAAATAAAGGGAACATTAAGATAACACATCCTAGATCTGAGTGAATGAACTAATTTTATGAAATTTGTATGAAATTTCTTTACATATTTGAATGTGCTGATGTAACGGAGTTAAGAACGTACGTAAACTCACTCCACAGCAAGCTTGAAATGTCGCCGAAGAGCTATACAATTGGAAGAGCTATACAATTTTGTATAGCTCACTCGGTTGGTACGTTACAAGCAGGGCTGTGTCGAGTGTTGCGAAGCAGATGGCCGCGGGTTTGAGCCCGGTATGGGGCAAGGCGAACTGCCGTGCGGGCTGCTAGCAAGGGTGCGTTTGGAGCCGTTACACACCCGTCACACTGACAAAAAAATCACACAGAAATGATCAATGGAAATCAAATTAATCCACCCATGGAGGTCTGGATATGGAGTTACACTCAAAATCAAAGTCAAAAACCACACTACAGGCTGATCCAACTTTGATGTAATGTCCTTAAAACAAGTCAAAATTAGGCTCAGTAGTGTGTGTGGCCTCCACGTATCCGTATGACCTCCCTACAATGCCTGGGCATGCTCTTGATGAGGTGGCGGATGGTCTCCTGAGGGATGTTCTCCCAGACCTTGACTAAAGCATTCGCCGACTCCTGGACAGTCTGTTGTGCAACGTGGCGTTGGTGGATGGAGCAAGACATGAGGTCCTAGATGTGCTTAATCTGATTCAGGTCTGGGGAATGGGCGGACCAGTCAATAGCATCAATGCCTTTCTCTTGAAGTAACTGCTGACACACACCAGCCACGTGAGGTCTCGCATTGTCTTGCATTAGGAGAAACCCAGGGCCAACCACACCAGCATATGGTCTCACAAGGGGTCTGAAGAATTCATCTCGGTACCTAATGGCAGTCAGGCTACCTCTAGCGAGCACATGGAGGGCTGTGCGGCCCCACAGCGTCTCCAGACTCTGTCACGTCTGTCATATGTACTCAGTGTGAACCTGCTTTCATCTGTGAATTCCACAGGGTGCCAGTGGCGAATTTGGCAAACTTGGTGTTCTCTGGCAAATGCCAAACATCCAGCACGGTGTTGGGCTGTAAGCACAACCCCAACCTGTGGACGTCATACCGCCCTCATGGAGTCTGTTTCTGACCGTTTAAGTGGACACATGCACATTTGTGGCCTGCTGGAGGTCATTTTGCAGGGCTCTGGCAGTGTTCCTCCTGCTCTTCCTTGCACAAACGTGGAGGTAGCTGTCCTGCTGCTGGGTTCTTGCCCTCCTACAGCCTCCTCCACATCTCCTGATGTACTGGCCTGTCTCCTAATAGCGCCTTCATGCTCTGGACACTACACTGACAGACACAGCAAACCTTCTTGCCACAGCTCACATTTATGTGCCATCCTGGATGAGCTGCACTACCTGAGCCACTTGTGTGGGTTATAGACTCTGTCCCATGCTACCACTAGAGTGAAAGCACCGCCAGCATTCAAAAGTGACCAAAACATCAGCCAGGAAGCATAGGAACTGAGAAGTGGTCTGTGGTCACCACCTGCAGAACCACTCCTTTATTGGGGGTGTCTTGCTATTTGCCTAAAAATGTCACCTTTTGTCTGTTCCATTTGCACAACAGGATGTGAAATTGATTGTCAATCAGTGTTGCTTCCTGAGTGGACAGTGTGATTTCACAGAAGTGTGATTGACTTGGAGTTACATTGTGTTTTTTGAGTGTTCTCTTTATTTTTTGGAGCAGTGTAGAATGTTACAGGTCCATGTGTGATAGAAATTCAATCATTTGACAAATATTGGACTATAAACCTAGTTTAAGCATATTGACCTAATTTAAGCATATAAACCTAGTTTAAGCATATAGACCTAGTTTAAGCAGCTGGTTTGAATCCCTGACCACCACTTCTGCCTTTCTGTTTTTGAGCAAGACAGTGTACACTTATTGTTGCCATATATGAGAATGGGTTGTTAGTTACGTTGACTGGTTAAATAATAGTAAAACAATTACAGTATATAGCGGAATTAGCAGAATTATCCTGAACACACCTCCCTGTTAGACCAGCGAATATGTGCGCAGGTGCATTTGCTATTTAAACAACGTGGGCACCTTATGGGAAATTGACAACTGCGTCGGTCTTAACCTAGCAAAGACACTTGCGTTCAGACTTTGCGCTGCGTTGCGCCGGGTGCAAGATAGGGCCCTCAGTGTTAAGGCGGCAGCACACAATGGTACGTACACACCGCCACCAACTTCAGCTTCAAAGTAACAGGAAGTCATTCATTTCAATGGAAGCTGACTTCTCTCAGCTGCAAGGACCGGCAAATCAGTCCGCGTCACATATTTGGGCATGTTGAGTGTGGTTCAGCAGCAAACCACGGTCAACCAATTTGAATTTAAGCACGTATGTTAGTCTACCTTGCTTGATGTGAATGTCCTGCCATGTCAGAGCAGCCAAAGCGCTTAAGATTCCCCGTACTTTTTTGACAAGCTTCCTTGACAGGGTGGCCAGAGCTTCTTTTGAAGCTCAAGTCGGTGGCTTTGTGTACATACAGTTAGCAATGACATGCAGCTTAGATCACATTTATTAAAATGAAAATGCAGCAGCCACGTTTCAGCTTAGAATTAACCCATAACTCCACCACCCAAAAATCATACATTTGTTTTCAACGTAGCACAATTATAAGGAAAGTCCACAGACATGGCAACACTGTGACTGACACACACTGACACCCACACAGATCTGTAACAAATACAATCAAACTGAAACTATTTGAAAATTACAGCTTCATCACTGACGTTTTTACAACAAAAAAAGAATAGCAAGATAATTGATATAAACCTAGTTCAATCCTGTCTGTTTTGACAACATACTTCAAAGTATACTTTCAAAGTTATATCCAGAGATATATTCTGTTGTTAAACAATAATTTCAGCCTCCAAACAAAATATTTAAATAACAGGTTTGGACACAGCAGTTCACATAGGTACTACTATTGATACTGTACACAGTTTGGTTAGAGAGGGCGTTGATGATCAGTAAACTAGAAGCTAAGCAGGATTTCACTTGCTTGATAGTTACGTAAGAAAGGTGCCCAATGGACGTGTTTTCTGGGAAACAACTAGAAGCGAAATGCTAAATCTGCATCCTTTCCACTTTAGCTACTGTACATTGACTATAAATTAAATAGACTGGTTAGCTGACATTAGCACAAAAGCAATAGCACAAATTTATTGGGTATAGCTATATATATAACTGAAGAACATATATATAAGTTCTGAGAATGCACACAAGTATTGATCTCCACAAAGTTTGCTGCTTCAGTGTTCTTAGATATTTTTGTCAGTAGTTACTATGGTATACTGAAGTATAATTACAATATTCCATAAGTGGTTTCAAACACTTTTGTTGACAATTTCATTACGTTTATGCAACTAGTCAATATTTGCAGTGTTGTCCCTTCTTTTTCAAGACCTCTGCAATCTGCCCTGGAATACTGTCAATTAACTTCTGGGCCACATCCTGACTGATGTCCACCCATTCTTTCATGATTGATGCTCAGAGTTTGTTAGGATGTATGGTTGTTTGTTTGTCCACCCGCCTCTTTAGGATCGACCACAAGTTCTAAATGGATTAAGGTCTGGTGAGTTTCTTAACTATGGACCCAAAACTTCGTAGTTTTTTTTTGCCAAGCCACTTATGTTGGTTCCTGTGCCTATTTTGAACCAGTACTTTGTGTTTTGACAGCCAAAGAACCGGCTCTTGGTCAGGAAAACTGGTTCCAGAGGGCCACAAACTCTTTGATGGTCTAGAACCATTCTTTTACCAAGTCTTGCTTACGTCAGGGGCTGGGGGATGGGTTATTGTGACCAACAACACGACAGAAAGATTGTCACCGCCATTGTTAAAAACTAGAAGATGACACAGGACTGATGGTAGTACTCACCTCTTCTCTGGACAAGATGTTTTCCAGATGGCCCAAACAATCAGAAAGGGGATTCAGCAGAGAAAATGACTTTACCTCAGTCCTCAGCAGTCCAATCCCTGTACCTTTTGCAGAATATCAGTCTGTCCCTGATGTTTTTCCTGGAGAGAAGTGGATTCTATTCTGCCCTTTTTGACACCAGGCTTTCCTCCAAAAGTCTTGGCCTCACTGTGCGTGCAGATGCACTCACACCTGCCGGCTGCAATTCCTGAGCAAGCTTTGCACTGGTGGTGCCTCGATCCCACAGCAGAATAAACTTTAGGAGAGTGTCCTTGCACTTACTGGACTTTCTTGGGCGACCTGATGCATTCTTCACAACAATTGAACCTCTCTCCTTGACGTTCGTGCTGATCTGATAAATGGTTGATTTAGGTGCAATCTTACTAGCAGTACTTGCAATACCCTTGCCTATGAAGCCCTTTTTATGCAAAGCAATGATGAAGGCACGTGTTTCCTTGCACCACCCTCCATTTAAAGTTTCCAGTCTGTTATTCTAACTCATCAGCATGACAGAGTGATCTCCAGCCTTGTCCTTGTCAACACTATCACCCATCACTGACATGATGGCAGCTGGTCCTTTTGTGGCAGGGCTGAAATGCAGTGGAAATGATTTTTGGTGGATTAAGTTTATTTTCATGTCAAAGAGGTACTTTGCAATTCATTGTAATTCATGTGATCACTCTTCATGACATTCTGGAGTATATGCAAATTGCCATCATCAACAATGAGCCAGCAGACTTTGTGAAAATGTGTATATGTGTCATCCTCTAAATTTTGACCACGACTGTAGTCTCACATTCATCCATGAGGAAATATTTGTATTTACCCGGTGCGTTACCAGACTTAGTGGTGGTATGACAAGCCACCCTGCACAATTCAATCAAAGCGTGCCCAGTGAAACACAACCAGTATCTGGTGTCGTAATTGTCGGCACACATAACACTCCTGCTGACCTGAGAACCAGAGATAGAGCTCCGAAAAAATGGGTCTGTTGACGTCCCTAGATACATTTCATATTTGATTCATATTTAATTCAACGAACTACAAAGCAAACTCAAAATCTTGAAAACAAAACTTTTGGGTATGTTTGCAATGGTGAAATATTTATTGTAAAGGGTTTGTTACCACAGCCCACCATTCACAACAGCTATCTGGGTGGGGTATTTAAAAAACAACTAAACTCACTGTAACATTTAGCTTGTCATTGAACATACCCCAAACTTTTTTTCTTGCAGTGTGGTTGCCGTGTGCTTCGCTTTTCAATTTGTTTTATAGAAAATTAAAAGAAAAAGCAGCTAAATATGTTTTTTTCCATGGCTTTCCAAATATTTCCAGGAAATGTTATAGATTTTGTTCATTTCCATGACTGGAAAAATAGTCCATAAATCTCAAGGTTTTCCAGGTTTTTCAGGACACCTACGCTCACTCATTAGCTGTCCACTAAATGTGTGTGTAATGACTTCTGTATGTGTATGTGTGTGGTATGTGTGTGTGACACAGAATACACTGCCACCCTGTGTACAGCCCGAGTGTTATACAGCACTGACCTGCCTGTTATAATCTGTTAAAATAACACAGTGGAGAGTATTTGTCAGTGTATGTGTTTGTGCATATTTTCCTGCATGTGTGAGTGTATTGGTCCATGTAATGAAATGTATATTTAGACCATTTTTGTAATCTTTCCAAATGAACTAAAAACAGACATTTATATTTATGTTTTTCTCTGGGTGTGTTTAAATGTGGAATAACTGGCCAAATTCCAATTATTTTAAAATAAGGTTTCATTAGGTTATTTCACATTTTTGTAATAATTCTTCCACTTGGAGAATCCATGTTACACAACATGTTTAAGGTAAATAGTATTTTATCATGTCTCAATTCAAATGTGTATTAATCTATTGTCTTCTATGGAACAGTCTTTCCATTAACAATATTTCTTGTCTTGAGTAGTTGAGCAATCTCATTATAGCAATACTGAAATGTGTAAGCCTCAAATACCTCAAACACAAACGTTTTGAGTAAACATTTTTTTTTAACTAGACATTTTCTCATTCCTGCTTTGTCCATTTTGTGTGTGTGTGTTTGTCAGTGTGTATGTGCGGGTGTGGTTGCGTGTGTGTGAATGACTCTCAGTGGGTAAACAGGTCTTTGTAAGGGCGTTGCAAGGTCTCAAACAGGCTTCTATAAGAGGTTTTAGCTCTAATGGGACACCCTGCCCAGTGTTCCAGAGGTGAGATCACTGGGCAACAGGCCATAGTGCCCTACTGTTCTCCTTCTGAAACACCCCGACACACATCTACACCCACACACATCACCTGACTCAACGTATATTTTTTTCTGTTGACAGGCACTACCACAGCATTGAAGTGTTCACCCACTATGACCTGCTGACTCTTAATGGTACCAGGATAGCTGAGGGCCACAAGGCCAGCTTCTGTCTGGAGGATTCATACTGTCCAGAAGGTAAACATTTGACTGATGGATTTTATTGTCTGTAGCTCATTTTTGAACTAATATCAAGTATGTGCACGAAACACAAAGCACCCATTTTGAAATGGAGTGTAAAAAAATAAAGATACAAAATATATATATATATATACAGTATCTCACAAAAGTGAGTACACCTTTCACATTTTTGTAAATATTTGATTTTAACTTTTCATGTGACAACACTGAAGAAATGACACTTTGCTACTATGTAAAATAGTGAGTGTACAGCTTGTATAACAGTGTAAAATTGCTGTCCCCTCAAAATAACTCAACACATAGCCATTAAGGTCTATACCGCTGGCATCAAAAGTGAGTACACCCCTAAGTGAAAATTTCCAAGTTGGGCCCAATTAGCCATTTTCCCTCCCCTGTGTCATGTGACTCGTTAGTGTTACAAGGTCTCAGGTGTAAATGGGGAGCAGGTGTGTTAAATTTGGTGTTATCGCTCTCACACTCCCTCATACTGGTCACTTGAAGTTCAACATGGCACCTCATGGCAAAGAACTCTCTGAGGATCTGAAAAAAGAATTGTTGCTCTACATAAAGATGGCCTAGGCTATAAGATTGCCAAGACCCTGAAACTGAGCTGCAGCACAGTGGCCAAGACCATACAGCCGTTTAACAGGACAGGTTCCACTCAGAACAGGCCTCGCCATGGTCGGCCAAAGAAGTTGAGTGCACGTGCTCAGCGTCATATCCAGAGGTTGTCTTTGGGAAAAAGACATATGAGTGCTTCCAGCTTTGCTGCAAAGGTTTAAGGGGTGGGGGGGTCAGCCTGTCAGTTAGGGTTGTGCATCGTTTTGACTTCAACAATTCTGATTCCAATTCCAATTCTTTCTTTCGATTCCGGTTCTTATCGATTCTCGATTCCGATTCTTTAATAACTGGGATTGAAGCAGGTCACGTTGCCTTGTCGGCAGTATGCGCAAATGTTCAATAGACACCCGTTCAATAGGTGCAGAGGAGGCCTGGACACAAAAAGTGGTGCAGCTTTTTCACCACATATGCTGTAACATTTGTGGCACTCCTCCACATTCTCCGCTGTTGTTTTTCATTGGTTGCTAACGTGAACAGAGTTTCACGCTGCAGTTGAACGCTAGCAGCAGTAGGTTTGAAAACGTTACTTGTGTTAGCAATTTGCGTATCGTTAAATCTATCTACGAGAGAAAAAATCTGAGTAACGTTGTTATTTACCCCAATTTTATCGATTCGGCAAATGTTTAATCGTATTTGTAGTGCATCCTCCAATGCAAGAAATTGGGATTGTTTTTAGGTAAAATGAAGCCACACCTTTGAGTGGCGCTTTTGTGTGCTTGGTGACGGATAACACAACAACAGCCTGGCAGCTCTGGCAGTACGATGGCTGGCTGGCCACTACGGAAAGCAAAACTTGTGCGTTTTGGAATCGATACCAAATTTTCCGAACGATTCCGATGGAATCCAAATTTTTTAAACGATTCTAATTTGTAACCGATTCTCGATGCCCAACCCTACTGTCAGTGCTCAGACCATACACCGAACACTGCATCAAATTGGTCTGCATGGCTGTCGTCCCAGAAGGAAGCCTCTTCTAAAGATGATGCACAAGAAAGCCTGCAAACAGTTTGCTGAAGACAAGCTGAGTAAGTACATGGATTACTAAAACCATGTCCTGTGGTCTGATGAGACCAAGATAAACTTATTTGGTTCAGATGGTATCCTATTCCTTATTTGTGAAGGCCGATGATCTCTTCTCTTTACATTTGGACCATTCTTCTGACTTAGCCATGTTTCTCACATGCAGTCCTAAGTGACACTCAACAAACCCCTAGCCAGTTCATGTATTTCATGTGTTCCAGCTCAAGCAAACCTGGTGCAATTAATGAAGCCCTTGATTAGTTCCCTCAGGTGTCCTCAGGTGTACTGTATATCTCAGAAATTCTCCCAAATTACGTCAGGAAACTATTTTGAAAACATAAATTACATTATATACCAGTATATTTAGGGTGTTTTTACATTTCAACGGCACGTTTTGTTATTAGGCTATATTCGTCCTTCTATTGCACCTGCACGTTACATTTCGGCGGTTGCGAGAACATTTCACACATTCCATACATTCCATAGCGTTTAAAATTATATTCTAATGTTCACAGTTAAGGTTATCCATGTGGTTGCTGTGGTTAAGGTTAGGATTAGTTTTAGGGTTAATATTACAAAATGTATACATTATGTACATAAAACGTCTGCATCATGCTGGAATGGAGAACGAAACACACACAAAGCTTCCCATTGGATTTTAACTCACAAAATCTGGGATGAAAGTCGACCTCCACTTTACCAAAAACTACGCTATTTACATGCTACGTAATGATCTTCATATGTTCATATTTTACATAATTTGTTTTTTATTTATCTCCCTTTGAACGTAATTGACCCTCTTATATGTTCATATTTCACATATTTCAGTTTTACAAAATAGTTCCCTCAAAACGTAATTCAATGCAATTTTGGGCTGTTGAGACAACACCTGTTTTTTAATGTTGTGAGGGATTCTATTCAGGGGGTTGGATAATTTTGAGACTGGTGAAGTCATTATGAGTTGCATTTTCAGTTGGAGTTGGGAAACCCACTGATGCATTCATTGTGTTGAGATATTTTGATTGCTTTTGTTTGATTTGTTCATTGCATACAGCTGAAAGTCTTTACATTTTGACAATATACCTGATTTGCAATGGGGGTTGAACAATTTTGATTGCAACTGTTCTAGATAAATGACTGAACATCTGGATAAGTATTCTGTCAGCCAATCAGTGCTCTCTTTTTTTGCCAAACGCCAATGGTGTGCGCTGACAAACAATTCCAAATGTATTCCAGTGACACTTGGCAAAGTTCAGGCTCTGCAATTTGTATGTTGAACTCAGGAAGGGCTTCTTTTGTGCAGTCCAGCCAAAGAGATTGCTGACATGGAGGTGGTGTGTAACAGTTGATTTTTAGACTTGATAACCCCACGATTCCACTAGACCGGGCACTGAAACTCTGATCCTTGGTTCATCTTTGCATCTCTCCCAATCTTCCTCACTGTTTGTGGGGTCAATATGGACTTAGATCCACTTCTTGGCAAATTTGCAAGTCTTTCAGAATTATGAAAATTTTGATTTGTGCCTTGATTGTGCTGAGTGGTATTTTCAACATCTATGTTTGTTTTGCAGGGAGTGGTCCATGTGGCTAGTCATTACCTTGCAGGAAAAGCTACATCATGATAGTCATGTTTCGACCCTGACTATGGCTTCTCCGACTTTGCTCAGAAACCATAGCATGAGGCAGGGCAAATTTGCAGCGATTATCTACCTTGCCAAGTCACGCTCCAGCGACTCCCTGTGTGCAGATTGGGCACCTGTAATATCAATGGCGGAAGTGTAGTTGCTGAGTGTAATTATCCCACACATGATCTGACTAAAGGCTTGCGTGTTGACTGAGCAATGTGAAACGAATCGAAAATGAAACATTTGGTTGGATGAACCACCTGAGTGCCCCTCACCATCCCTCGGTTGTCCAAGGAGTTGTGGAGCTGCCAACAAGGCAGGGTTTGGGGAAATTGAGCAAAAGCAATTGGGAGGGGAGAAAATGGGAAAAAAATTATGAAACTATATAGCCTGCGGCTTCCCCTTATGTTTGAGCCTAAAATATGACTTGTTTATTTTCTGCATTTGTTTTGCCAATACTTCTTGAGCTGATTATACATTTCAGTTGTTTTGCCCTTCCTAAAAATTACGTTTGGTAACACTTTATTTTGCGAGTCCAAAAAGTGTATCTGTAGATGCTCTACAGATTATCTGCAGACTATCAACAACATTTTAAGAAACTATCTACTAACCCTAATCCTAACATTAACCCTTCCCCTAATGTTAGGCCTAACCTTAACCATTACCCTAAAACATATTCTAAATTTACCCCTACCCTTAAACTACACAATGAGTTGCTTATCAACAGATAGTTTGTTGATGATATGACTATCAACAAAGTATCTTTAGAGCACCTACAGATGGAATTTCAGGCTCTCCAAATAAAGTGTAACCTTACATTTAATTTGCATGTTGTTCACCAGGTCTGCATAAACGTTTCTCCTGTTACAACATGGGTGACCAGGGCATCTCAGTCGGTTGTTGGGATACGTATCGACATGACATCGACTGTCAATGGATTGACATCACAGATGTGAGGCCTGGCGACTACATCTTTCAGGTACAAATGCATACACACCGGGGAACTACAGACACACGACTCCTATTCCTCATTACCCTGCTTTTGACACAGTCTGCCACGAAATAATGATCTCTAGGCTTTCTGATATTGGCATCACTGGCTCTGCTCTTTCCTGGCTCACTTCCTATATCAGTGACAGAAAGTATTATATTACTATACAGGGGCTTAGATATGCCACTGCTTCACTTACACAAGGTGTCCCTCAAGGTTCGGTTCTTGGCCCACTATTGTTCATTATTTACATATATCCTCTTGGTGACATCATACGCAGGCATGGACTTAAATTCCACTGCTATGCTGATGATATTCAGATCTATTTTTCCACCAGCTCTGATAGGCCATCTCTGCCTGACTCACTCACTACATGTATCAGGGACATCAAGCATTGGATGTCCCTGAATTTCCTCAAGTTAAATGACAAGAAAACAGAGATAAAAGTGATTGGCTCTACTGCCTTAGTCAAAAGGATGGACCAGTCATTTGATATTGATGGAATTCACTTTATGCCTTCGCCATCAATTCGTAACCTTGGTGTCATATTTGATTCAACTCTATCTTTTGGCTCTCACATCTCTTCAATTGTTAAAAACTCTTTTTTCCATCTTCGCAACATTGCTCGTCTACGATCCTCACTCGCTTTAGCTGATGCTGAAACTTTAATTCATGCATTAATCACATCACGCCTGGACTATTGCAATGCCTAATTTCTTGGTCTTCCCAAGAAACTCATTGCAAGATTACAGTACTTGCAAAACTCTGCAGCTAGAGTGCTCACCTCGACTAGGCGCTCTGCTCATGTTACACCTTTACTTCATGAACTTCACTGGCTACCTGTGGCATCACGTATTCACTTTAAGGTATTGCTGCTAACATTTAAAGCATTAAATGGTCTTGCCCCTCAATATCTGGCTGACTTACTCCACCCTTACCTCCCTGCCCGGTCCCTTAGATCAGCTGAACTTGGTTTATTGTCCGTCCCTCGTTTCCGGTTGTCTACTGTAGGTGGAAGGTCATTTAGTCTTAATGCTCCTAAACTATGGAACTCCCTACCTCTCACACTACGTAATACCTCATCCATGGCTATATTCAAGACCCAGTTAAAGACATATCTATTTAACATGCATTTTGTATGATGTGATTATCTGTATCCATGTGACTGTAATGTATGTCTGAATGTCTTGTAATGTATAATGTAAAGCGGCCTTGAGCTATGGAAAGGCGCTATATAAATAAAACTTCTTCTTCTTCTTCTTCTACCCTGCATTATATTCATCATCTGTGTCCATTTGTGCACCACTACTACTACTATGAGTCTGAGACAGAAGAGATGGCTAATGGGAGTTACAGTCTTTCATGTTTAAAACATGAAAGACTACAACTCCCATTAGCCATCTCTTCTGTCTCAGACTCCTATATCAGCATGCGATCACAGGGCTTATATTGGGCTTTATTATTTAGATTTGTATACTTGGGAAAGCCATTGGTTACAGTGATACTTTGGAAAATGTCCCCACATGGTCAACTTTTGATGTGGGGACTTCCACTTTACATATAGACATGTACACACGCACAAGCACACACACACGTACACACACACAACATGTTTTATGCATGTAAAGCAAGGCGCTAATTCGGAGCAAGCACCCCTGCAATAACTATGAAGAGAAAATAGAATTTGAAAAGTAGAGGAGAACTAGTGTGAAGGAGGTTAAGAGAGGAAAGGACAATGACTTCAGGAAGGGGCTAGGAGAAATAATAGGAAATGTACATCAGTTTTGGACATTTAAAAATACCTTAACCAGTCTATAACCAGTCCCGTGTTAATTAAGTGTTCCCCATATTAACCCCACTTCAATAGAAACCATCCACTGCCCACTATGCAATTCAGTTGCTGCTTATACATTCCAATGGGCAAATTAACCGGCAACAGATGACGAATTCCAGCACTGTACTCTTTACAGAGTCGCATTCACAGCTACTTTTTTGAGCATTCACCAACTGTTAAATCATTTTCTGTTTGGTTTTGATTTACAGTTGCTTTACTGTATAGCTGTTTGCAGTCTGTAGTTAAAGTGGGTGTAGTACGTTTACAGAGCAGCTATTAGGGAAAATGGCCGCTTAGTGTTATCACAGGGTGTATGTGTTTGTGTGTGTGTGTGCGTGCATGCTTACAGAAGAGAATGGCTATGTCAGCAGCTGTGAAAGTAGACTGTTATACAAGTGAATAACAGCCTATTAGAACATGGTAGATCTCAGAATAGCACCTATTATGAACACTTATACAGTATCATTCTGCAGACTTTAATTACTGTACCTTTTTAAAAAAACGAAATTACTCCTTTGATTCAGTTGAAGTCAACACAATGTAAAAGTTTTCTTTAATTCAAGTGACAATGTGTAATTTGTGCCCATATGTTACTATAGATTTACATCGGTCATGTAGAGTTTGCCTTTGTTTTTTTCAGGGTGTTTTATTTTAAAGTGTTACTTTGTGGAATGTTTTCCTTTGTAATTTAAGAAAATGGGCACAATATATATTCAGTGATAGTGTAGTAATTGTATTTCACAAAATTAAATTACCAGAAATATTATTAGGTGCTTACACTGGTCAACAGAAGTGTAAGTGGATTCTGTAATTCAGCTTACTTCCACTAGGTGGGAACATATCAAGGATATCCTGTGCAGCATTGATTAAAAAATGAAACTGTTAAACCACTAGACTAGAGCAGGGTCAGTCAACTCTAACACTACGTGGGCCATAGCCTGCTGGTTTTCTGTTCTACCTCATCATTAATTGCACCCACCTGGTATACCAGGTCTAAATAAGTACCAGAATGAAGTGTTGCAATGAAAAAACAAAGAGTGGAACTGGATTTGAGGGCCTAAGTTGACTATGCTTGAACTAGATCATATAGGTTAATTGAAGAACTAGATCATATAGGTTAATTAAAGAACTAGATCATATAGGTTAATTGAAGAACTAGATCATATAGGTTAATTGAAGAACTAGATCATATCGGTTAATTAAAGAACTAGATCATATAGGTTAATTAAAAACTAGATCATATAGGTTAATTAAAAAACTAAATCATATAGGTTAATTAAAGAACTAGATCATATAGGTTAATTAAAGAACTAGATCATATAGGTTAAAGAACTAGATCATATAGGTTAAAGAACTAGATCATATAGGTTAATTAAAGAACTAGATCATATAGGTTAAATAAGTAGATCATATAGGTTAATTAAAGAACTAGATCATATAGGTTAATTAAAAAACTAGATCATATAGGTTAATTAAAGAACTAGATCATATAGGTTAATTAAAGAACTAGATCATATAGGTTAATTAACAAAACTAAATCATATAGGTTAATTAAAGTACTAGATCATATAGGTTAATTAAAGAACTAGATCATATAGGTTAAAGACCTAGATCATATAGGTTAAAGAACTAGATCATATTGGTTAATTAAAGAACTAGATCATATAGGTTAAAGAACTAGATCATATAGGTTAATTAAATAACTAGATCATATAGGTTAATTAAAGAACTACATCATATAGGTTAATTAAATAACTAGATCATATAGGTTAATTAAAGAACTACATCATATTGGTTAATTAAATAACTAGATCATATAGGTTAATTAAAGAACTAAATCATATAGGTTAATTAAAGAACTAGATCATATAGGTTAATTAAAGTACTAGATCATATAGGTTAATTAAAGAACTAGATCACATAGGTTAATTGAAGAGTAAAACTTTAATGACTTGAGACCCAGTCAGCATGATGAAAAGGCCATATTTCTGAAACAAATCATACAATTGCATATATTTTCTTGTAAATATGCAGGTTGACATGTTCTTCATTACAGAAATCTATACAAAACTTCCAAAACCTTCCATAAAATTGTCATACAATTATTTTGAATGTGTTCTACTCACACTAGTTTGCTCACTACAGGCATAACTTTCATGTTTCATGGGACAAAAATACGTAGTTTGACGACGGTGTCTTAACATTATACAGTACATGGAAACTAACAATTTATAGTTTCTAAAAATGAGAGAAGGGATCAATAATCGTACAGTTTATGTATGGGATGGTGATGGATTAGTGTATCCTATTGAAATATAGATCTGCATTTTTTTGGATGTGAATGCGACTGAAAAAACAATACCACCCATGAGTGACTTTTAATGACATACATTCAAATACATTTAACGGATCTTTATTTCAGACTCTATTCTCAGTGCACATAATATTATCACTGCCTCCAATACCCTTCTCACTACCACGTTTGACCCCAGCCATATGGGTCCAGGTTAAAAGTATTCAACAGCCAAGGGAATAGGGTGGTGTTAAGGACTCAGCCTGTTTTCTAATGAAGCAGTTTGGTGAGGATGGAGTTAGCAGCTTCAAGTCCAGAGCACACAGCCAGACATTATTTTGAGCTCTGTGGTGATTAACACAGAAGTTCCTTAGCTCTTACCCACTCAAGAGCTCCAATACATTTAACTGACAGGTCAAGGTCAAACTTTATCACAGTAACGTTCATCAGTCGCAGTGTTCAAATTCAACTAACATTTCTTTACATTTACCTGGTCTGGTTTAGTGCACACAGGTACTGTATGTCCCCATGTACTATATGGCAGTAAACTAACATATGTATTTGTCTTTTCTTTCAGGTGGAAGTCAACCCTCAGTTAGACATGGCTGAATCAGATTTCCAAAACAACGTGATGAGATGTCGATGCAGATATGATGGCCACAGAGCATATATGTATGGGTGCCACGCTGGTATGGAAAATGACATTTTGCTCCATTTCACTCCTGAACACACATTCACATATTCCATTCTTCCTCTTTCTTTCCCTCCTCTCATTCTCTCTCCTTTCTCTAACAGTATGTTGTGTTGTCTTCTACCAGGTGATGCGTACAGTTCAGAGACTGAGGACCTGTTTGAGCACCAAAGGCAGATCTCCAATAACTTTGTCTAGGCCCATCCAGAGCTCAGTGATGGCCCAGCCTAGAGCCCAGTGAAGAGAGCTCAGAGCTGGGTCAGGAGACTGCCAAGGATGGCCTGGATCCTTCAGGTATTGTGCCCTACACCACCAGAAGACACATCTAATTGACACCTGTCCACCACCTTGACCTGCTGTGGACTCAACTACCCAGAATACACCACAACCTGGAAATAGGCCACCAACATGACCTAACCCTTCAAAACCAGGATCTAATAACAACTATGAGCTGTCACCAAGGCAACTAAATCAGTTCAGTTGACAAATTGGAGTTATGATGGATGGATGCTAACAGCTGTTACAGTATTGTTTTTATGAATGCAGACTAATTTAGCTACTCATGAATTCATTAAGCTACAATAATTATTATTTTCTGTCTATAATTTAAAATGTCTGGCATATGCATATGCATTGTTATGTTTTTTTTGTGTCCCAAGAAATGGGAAAAAATGACTCAAAATAGATTTGTTGACTGTTGGTCTACCTGGACATTTTCTAAACCTTTGTCTGCATCTTGTTACTGCTGGTTGTACCAAATCACAACATTCCTGTTGACTGTGAGGTCTGACGTTCTACTTGTTTTCAGCTATCCCCAGGGCGTAAATCAAACCAGGAGTGGCCAACAGTTCAGAACAAAGCCCCCATTTAAATACATAGCTACAGTTTTTGTGTAAAAACATTCGTTTTTACAATTGAACTAGCTATTTCTTTTATTGTGCAGGTTTTGTCATATTCTGATGGGTTAAGACAATACAATTATGATATAAAATGACTTCAATAGAGCTGAACAACATATATTTTTTCAGTTATAATTTCACTCTTCTGTTTTTAATTTAATAATATATCAATTAATTTTCATGGAATGATGCACTTTATCTATTGAACTAACATCCTGCAGTATTCTGAATTCTTACCCAGTCCCCTCAACAGCTGCATGGGCCAGTCATATTCCTCAGACTGGGCTGTTTTAATAGGGACACAAACATTGGCATTTTTGGATTTTAGCTTTTTATACCTGCTGCATCACTGTGACCTTTGATGTAGTTTACTGTATTCTTTACTCTACTATGTGAATTCCAGTGCAGTTGGTGCTTTTTTAACATGTAATGGTCCTTGCAAAATAATTTATTGAAGACTAGCGCTTATATACACTACCAGTCAAAAGTTTGTGGTCACTAAGGTGGCATTACATTAATTATTAATCAGTCATTTCCAACAATGATAGATATTTGCAACATTGGTAAAATCTTGGATATACTGTACATTTTCATATAAATTGTTTTTTAATTTAATGCCACCTTGGTAAATGAAGGGATGAATTTCAATCAAACTTTGTCCCTAAACTTTTGGACGCTAGTGTACATTTTCATATTGTTTCAACATATGAAAACAATCAATACAGTTGCTTGCTACACTTTACACTTGAACCAAGGGTTATTTTTTGGTCCCTGCAGCTTGGAGAACCCTTTCCAATTCTACATACAGTAGAGCATTTTTGGTTCATGGTAGAACATATTTGTAAAGGGTGTAACAAAAAATTGTGAAACCCGCACACTGCTCTTATTAGAGCTTATGTATCTGCAGAATAGTATTTGTCAAATAACTCAGATAAACACAAGCAGGACTAGCAAGAGCAGTGTGTGGGTTTCTCTCTGTTACTAAGCATCTGCAACAAGTCTATTGGGATGTGTGAAATAATTTTGAATTGTGAACAGTTAATTGGTTAAGATATCAACTTGACAATATGGCTCTCTGTGAATGACAGTAGCCTTGTGCCATCCATTGAAGCTCTTCTCTCTGGCCGTCCCAGTGTGAGAGCAGGTTTGATGGGAAACCCACAGTTCTCTGGCAGCCAGCCAGGCAGTGTATAAAAAGCATTTAATTAGCTGTGTTTGGGTTAGTGGTGGAGTAAGCATGGGGCGTACATGGAGAAACACTACAACTGAGAACTCCGCTGTCTCCAACAACAGGCCTGGGTGAGAAAGACATACGAGGGAGGGAGGGAGGGAGGGAGGGAGGGAGGGAAAGGAAGCAGGGGGGAGCATGGGCGGAGGGGTAGAGTGACAGAAAGAATGAGAGAACATTTTACAGAAAGGACAAGAGACTGAAAGAGTGAGAAGTAGAGAATACTGCCTCCTTGTGGGCAGGGCAGAGAAAGCGTAGCCTTTACGTGATACAATAGATTAGACTCTCTGTCCTTCATGGCCGGTGCAGCGGAGAACGCAGGGCTGCCATAACTCAGCACCTAAAGAGAACAACATGTTCACACGGAATTCACCCAGTCAACAGCCACTGCTGCTACAGTTGGGAACTGCTTAAAGCTTAAAGCATATTTTAGTAGAAAAGTAGACCTGCACTTTCTGCTTCAGCCTATAGCCTTTAAAATGTACTGTATATTGACATCACAGTGAATTTAATGTGCATTTAATTAATTTAGCACATGCTCCTACCCAGAGCAACGTATAGTAGTAAATGTTCATACATTTTTTTCATGATGGCCCATCTCTGGGAATCAAATCTCAACCCTGTCCCGTCATGCTTCACCAACTGAGCTACATAGGGTTATAGGTTATTTACAATGTATATGCATTGTTGTATATTCATTTGACATCATGTTTGTGGTCTGCACACCACAGACACTGACACAAGGATCCGTTTCTGTTGTCTGCTTCTCTCATCTTTTGCACAAGTTGGCTAAAACCAAAACCAATTTGTAGTACTGTAGTTAGAACCAAACTACAGTACTACTGTAGTTAGAACCAAATTGGTTCTAACTACCGTAGTACTGTATACAGAACGTCCTTTTTCAATAAAATACTGACATATTGTCTAAGATTATTGTTTCAGTGTTCTCTACACTATTACAGGCTTGGATGAGTTTTAATAGTGTACAGTCCTCAACTGTAAAATCAGTCAATTTAGATGCTTGTCCTGGTTTCCACGATACAGTTTGCGGTCAACTGTAAACACTCAAGTGCCGTAATGAATATCTTTAGCCGATCTCTTTGTTTCTACAGCCCACAACATTCACATTTCATTAGCGGCTTGCCACCTTGTTTTTCATCATCTTTTTATTAATAACAAAACACCTCTATTTTTTTGTGAAAGAGTTTGCCAATACCTTTCTTACCATTCAGGTTTGCATACAGTACATATACACTCACACGGACGGACACATGTTACAGTCAGAAAATTATTTAATCAATCAAAGCTGTAAATAACTAACAAAGTTTAAAGACATTGTTACACATACAGGGCTATTTAATAATGTCATGCTATAGTCAGGTAATTGTGTTGTTTTTGTATTTTGCTTGTGTACAGTTGATATTGACCTCATAACATAGTCTATTGTAAGTTCTTATTTAATTTTTGTATTGCATTCCATAACTTTAAAAAATAACTCTGTTTTTACTTTGTATTTATCAGATTCCCAGCCTCTACATTGTGTCTTGTACTGTACATAAGAATGTCCATGCTGTTGACATATCGAGCATTGAGATAGATTCACTATATTATTACATGGCCAGTTTGGCAACCAGGAAGTCTTCTTAATGTTGGAGACCTTTTGCAGTGTAGGCTGAGGCTGTACGTTTTGGTGCATATTTATTCTGAATTAATAGCTTGTGCTGTCAGCAACTCGACTGCATAACAACTAATCTGTGTATTTTGTGTGACCAAAGCATTCTTTCATGAAATATGTTATACTTTTTATGTCTCAAATAGATTCAAATGAATATCTGTTTCATGTCAACCTCTACCAAAGTGAATTTCACAATGTTGACCGGCATAATCTGTGTGCTTGTATGGGAAACCAGAATTGAACTTTAGTATTGCTGGGATAGTTGTGGTTATGTACTGGCAGATGTGCCTGCATACTGTAGCTAAGTTAGAACCCAAATAATTACTATGTTCATTACTGTGAATAAATAAAAACCGTCAGACGCAAAGACCTGTGTGTTTCTTGCACTTATTAATTCTCTTTAATATTTCATCGGCTTCATTCTTTTGTACCTTTTGTTTGATTTTCATCTCATTCTTAGTGTTTTGAGTTTCTGCTGAATTCGTGACCTGTCATGCAATAACATTGGGCTTCTATTCATGGTCAGATCACATGATCAAGAAACACTTGTGGCGTTGGTTTGTTTTTACTAACTCCTCCATTCTCTGTGCTGTACTTAGTTTATTAAACAGAGGTGAGGAGAAGCGATCGAGAGGGGAAATGTACTGGTTTGAAGTGGCTAAACATATTTTAGTATGTTGTGAAATACATAAAAAATGCTACCTTATTGTTTTTACTGACTGTAGGTGATACAAAGTAAGTGAAACAGTAGGCTAATCTACTGTGCAGTACTGTGATCATCACAGGCTGATTTTAAAGCTCCTTCTTACTGGTGTCTAGGTTGTCTGTGAGGGAAGGCCAGCGTTCTGTTAGCCAAAAGAAAAAACTTAACAACTTCAGTTTAAGGACAATGGAAAGACATTCTCCGATATGAGAAATGTCCATTGTGATTTAAGTTGTGTTCAAGGTTACTGCAATTCTGTTGAAGTGCGTTTTTTGGTGAAAGGGACACAGGGACTGCAGGTATTTTGTCAAGCTAAAAAAACACCTGATTTAACTCTCCAGTTAAAGCCACCATTAGTGGAATCAGGTATGTCTAGTCAGGGTTGGAACAATAAAGTGCATACAATACACCCCTCTATAACTGGAGCTGTCTTCACTGTCCTTAATGCTCCTTAACACATCTATAATGTATAAAAGTGTATACATTTATAAGTGCTTGAGTAATGGAAGAATTGATGTGGTTTCCATTTCTAAAGGCGTCCGGTGAAAAGTGCAGTGTCTCCAAATAAAACAGTTTTAATTTGTTAGCTTTTCTGTGAACTGTTCATTTGCAAATACTTGTGGGTAAGTGAGAAAATCACCAACTATTTCTGTAACTAAAGTACACACATGCTTCCTGGAATTAATAGTTGAATTGAAGAATTCAAATTTGAGATATGGCAGGTGTGGCGGAGGCAATGAAAGACATTTTAAATTTAACCACATTTCTTTTATTCAAGTTACATTTGAATAAAAAAAACATGAGTCATACAGTACACTACACTGCTCCAACGGGAATCCCAAACACACACAAACCTTCAGACCTTCTCAGTTAGAAAATATTTGACCTGTGAATCAGTCATCTCCAGCGAGATTTCACTCACTACAGAGTTAAATCAGCTTCTTTGGAACCAGGATGACAGAATGAAATGTGCGATGATGCTTATACCTTGACATTTTGCAAACACAAACGACACAGAAACACACTGATGAGTGTGTGTCATGATAAGATTCTCAGCACAAGGGATAGAGAGACGAGAGAATAAGTGCCTTAAGAGAGGGAGGTGACCCTGCCGACTACCTGACATCAATAGACATTCACCCTGTTACTGACATAAATAGACATTCACTCTGTCACTGACATCAATAGACATTCACTCTGTCACTGACATCAATAGACATTCACCCTGTTACTGACATCAATAGAC
>JACXGM010011871.1:8529-24656 GCA_016801145.1 Umbra pygmaea
GAGGGTACAGTTGGCATTACATCCTCCAGGTTAGAGGAGGGTACAGTTGGCATTACATCCTCCAGGTTAGAGGAGGGTACAGTTGGCATTATATCCTCCAGGTTAGAGGAGGGTATAGTTGGCAGGGTATTTTGTGTCCTTGTGCACCTTAGTGACTCCCTGTGGCATTTGCAAGCTGACTGAGATCGACAGTCAAACAGTTTCCTCAGGTACATTGGTGCAACTTGGCTAAACATGTCTACATCTTCACCAGTCTCGAATGAGTCATAGCGATCACTACAAATTGTGCTCTATCAATGTTAGGTTCTACCGTTTAAATATGGATTCAACATTTACAAGATTCTGGAAGAAAATTTCCACTCCACCCAAAGAAGCTTTAAGTTGTTTACTTCTTTAAACTTAAAAGGATGAATGTTCCAAACATTTTATCAGGTAATCAAAAGACTGTCTTGGTCATCAGAAGGGATCAGAGAGTTAAATATACTGAAATCAACAACTTTATCATGGCGTTGGACTCAGTGGCACTGCCCATTCTTGAATCAACGTTATAATAATATGAATACACAGACGAAACCACTTTCCATCTCTAGGGTTAGAAACTTATTTCATTACTACAGTATATAAAACCACTGATAACTATTCAAGAAATAGAATTAAAGAGCAGCCTAAAATAGTATTTTTTCTAAACTAAACTCCCTCATGTTCTAGCAATTGCTGTTCACTTTATCACTGTTCTTGCCAAATCAACTTACTAGCCTGACAACTCATTAGCCTGACATAGTAGCACAACGCTTGACAGGTTAAAAACAAATTGAAGCCAGCGGCTGAAAGGAAACAGATGGGGAAAATAGGGATGAAAGAGAAGTGCAGATACATGTTTTTCTAAGGGAGTGATGTGGATACAACAAAACAAAAAGCCTTTTTAACAGCAGTCACATTTGCACAGTGTAGTAATTACGGGTGACCATCAACGAGACTATTACATACGCACCACGGTATTGCTTACACTTCCGACACAGCCCACTAAACCGAGAGCCCCATACATACAATAACAGAAGAATTTGTCTCAGTGTTCCACTGACAGATCTGTAGCCTTGCAGATTAATACCATGTGAGCGATGTAATAATAGCCTGTCTTATCGAACAGGAGCAATTTCCAGTCTTTCCATCTACAGTATAAGCCCAGCTTTTTCACAAGGGAAAATAAGCTCACATCTTTCTGAATTGCATTTCTGCTTTCATGCCTATATAGGAAGTCTCCTTATGGTTTGATCTCTAACCTAATATAATATAATTACTTGCAATCATGCCTATTTACTTGGTGCACTGGCCTGCAATACTTTAAAAATAATACCTATAGATATATTTTCAGGCATTGTTATGTTTTATCCGGAGACAAGGAAAAGAAGAGAGGTTTTGCTGAAAATTCAGTGAGTCAAACCCATGAAACAGCGGTATCGGTATATGTGCCTTGGAGGCAGCACACCAGATCAGCTGTATCACCCTTGGCCATCTCCTATACCATTTTAATTTGACCTGCACATGGGACTTTATGTCAGTACAGATGGTTGTAGAGATCAATATCGACACCAACCATCGATTGTGCATACAGCCCACTCGTTTGGCATTTGTACAAGGGTAAAATATCCTTTAAGTGCGAGAGGGAAACTCAATCTTTACTGACCCCAACCCCTTGACGCTGTTCCACGGACGGTGTCCTCTTTCGAATGGGGTGTCAGGCCTTGCGTGCTACAAGTGCATCCTTTCAAAGTGCTTACAATGACTCCCCCTTTTCTTGCTGCCTATTTGGCCAAATCCCTCTGTTAAGTGAGCTCTTGACTCTTAACCCAGGTCCCCAGAGGAAAGTAGACAAAACTCCCTGGCCGCTTTGAAATAAAAATAAGGATTAGGGAAGAGATGGAAGGATCAGATGCTAAAGCCCCCTGGAGTTTAAATTAGATTTACCTGTGCATTCTTGCACCCATCGTGACAGGCAAGATGAGTTATCTTTATCCTGTGAGGTGGGTGGTTTGGCTCTTTTCGAGGAATAATTCATCAGAATGCCTCACCTCCCTGGCAGATAAGTCAGCTTTTAGATCTCATAGCGATGCCTCTCCATGCCTTTGTGAAAGCACGATGCATTTCGATTATCAGAATCCCTAATTAGTGGGTTTTTGTAAGCAGAATGCTCAATTAACCCTATTTGCAGGACCGTCACAAGTCAGTGGTTTCTAGCTGCAGAAACCCAGCATTTGGAGTGTGTGAGCCGTGCCGGCCCCCTAAATGTCTTGATATGCTTCCCACTCCGTCTCAAATGTCACCCATGGTTCATGCTGATACTAATTGCCATCTGCTCCTCTCACACTTCCTGGACTTGGCACATTACTTGTTTTCAATTACATCTCTTTAAATAAGATTACAGCTCTTATTTTCAGAAGAGTGCCGGGATCGTGTCAAACAGGTGAGAGCCATTATATGCCTCCTTTATCGAGTGCAAGTAGCTATTAGATTTTCGAACTGATGTGAGGTTAGTGTTAAGATGGGCTACAGCTGTCTCGCCCCGCATCCCTGCTCTGCTGTGTCCTACAGGGTTTTCTCTAGTTCTCCTCTGCCAAGAGCACTACTTTTATTTCAAACAGAAGACCCAGATCTGTGGATTTCTGGTTGCTTTGAAAGTCTCTCAAAAAATGTTTTTTTTTTTTAACGATCTGTTTTCGCTTTTCCCTGTCCACCCTTTTTTATTGAAGCAATGTAAAAACATGCCACATAAATAACAGGCTGTAGAGTGAAGGAAATAGTTCTCCTATTAAGAATTTTGCCTCCTTTAGAATAGGTAAATATCAAAACAAAACAATGAACGACCATAATAAAGGGTGAGTTGGATTGGTTTGCAATGTCTTTTTACAAATAAGGGTCAGTTGGATTTAGTTTTTTTGCTTTCTAAAGACAATTGATATTTTGTGTTGCGAACTGAGCATTTATTTTCAATTACTGGAATTCCACTGCTTCACAGGCTTGATGCAAATTTCATTAATTCCATCAAACCATTTTTCTGAGCTGTATCTAATGCAGCCAAATGGATTTAAGGCATATCTTATTAAGACCTTTGTTGGATTTTAAATGTTTTACACGCCTCAATATATACTATTTTCTATGGAATGCCACAAATATTGTGAGTTGTTGACTATGTCATAATATAAAAATTGTCCAATTAAAAAGAACACAATGATAAACAAAGCCCATCTAAATGCCTCATTTGCTAGCGCCCTCCAGTACTTCTTCCTTATTTTACAGCCTTCCTCATCCTCTCGAAATTGGTAATGTCTAATTGTCCACAACTTCTCAGCAGATGCAGGATAGTGGAGGGCGCTTACAGGCTTCCTCTAAACACATGTTGCCGGACCGTCAGATTCTTATCACACTGCTCATTCAACATGTTTACATGAGTACATGCACAGAAGGATTACACATTTGTCAAACTTACTTCCACGATTGAACTCACAGGCATCCGATCTACACAAAAGGAGTACATAAATACAACTTGTAAAGTACCAGAAAGGCCACAGTCAAACATCACAGAAATGTTCCATACTCTGTATCTCTCGAATTGTGCACAAATGTGTTCACGTGCAGCTTCTTGAGCATTTCTCTTTTCATGAAATTAACTATAACTCAGTAAAATCTTTTGAAATGTTTGCATGTTACACATCCGTTTTTCAGTGCATATTGTGCAGATTTAATGGCCAACGATCCACATCGTGTACCAATGTTCCAATTGCTCTGTAGATAGTGCTTAATGAATCCCAGCTCTTCGTGCACGTTTGCCATGGTGTGTAAACGTTCATGTGATTTATGTTTGAGCGTCCCCATTCCTAAGGGCAGAAAGGCAATTACCAGCCACTATGCAGGGCAACAGGTCAGTTGTGGGCATTTGAAAAAGAGTACATTTAGCAGTATTACTGTCATGGTACAAGACTGTTTTGTTTTCCTCCCATCACTTTCCAGTTATAGAGCCCAGAGTAAACAAACAGAGAGGCTCATGGTCTTTCTGTGTCATTCGGCTACCAGTAATAAGTTGGGGCTTGATCACTCGCCTGGCAGTCTTCTCCTGACACACACACTATGTACACAGAAAGAAGTGGGAGTGTTGATTCATCCAGCATTTCCAGCTCATCTCTGGCGGTAGCAGCCCCTGCTCATTAGGTGTGTCTGGTGCAGCGCGAGGGCTGACATTTCCAACAGTTCCTATATTTATGCATGGCTTTTGTTACTGCGCTGTGGCTTTATGCCAGGATTTCTTCCCACAGATCCTCCAATGTTAATTTGGATTGAGCAGTAGATATAAATAATTACAGCCCACTGTCTCTGAGAGTACAGCAGCTGTCAGTCTCCCTAAGTACTGAAATTGGGGGATGAATTTCAGCAGTAGCCAAACTTCTCCTCCTTTCTTTCACTCTGTGTCGCAGCAACAATAGCATTGCAGGGGAGAGGGTCTTTATGTCAATACAGGGTCTTAATGTCTTTATACGGTTCACTTTGTGGAGCATATTGAACTCTACAGCATTGAGTGGAAGCTGAGAGTGTATATATAAAAATATTAAAGGCCAGGCTACTGCACATGTCTCCTAAATTAACCCCATTGAAAAGCTCTGGAATGTGATCAAGAGGAAGATGGATGGACACAACAAGCATCAAACAAAGATGAGCTGCTTGGATTCTTGCGCTAAGAATGGCATAATATCACCCAACATCAATGTGATAAACTGGTGGAGAGCATGCTAAGATGCATGAAAGACAATTATTATTATACAATTGCAATATATACCACCAAATATTGATTTCTGAACTCTTGCTAAATTACCACATTAGTATTGTGTTGTTTAATAATGAATAACATTATTTAAGTCTGACTGTTTCTTTTTTGTTATTTTGACCAGTTGTCACTTTCTGTAACTAAATATTCTGAATGACAATATCTTTATTTAGAATTAGGGAGAAATGTTGTCAGTAGTTTATGGACTGAAAGAAAAATATTAAATTTAACCTAACACATACCTATCAATAGTAAAACCAGAGACTGATGATTTTGGGGTGGTCTAAATTCTTCCAGTGCTGTATATGGTACACATAATGTGGTGTTTTAGTTGTTTGATGGTGATTAATATCGTACCCTTGATCTCTCTAGTTTTCCATCACTCCATCATCCACAGCATGTCCCTAGTGCCTGTTCACCTCCCGATGGAGGGCTGGATTCCAACTCACACTTAAAATAAGAGGCTGTTCCAACTTGGGGAATGTCATCACGGCAACTCAGAATGTCACTCAGTAATGTGCATGGCCCCCATGAGTCTATACGCACTACCGACAACATCTGGGTATGGCCCCAATGAGTCTATACGCACTACCGACAACATCTGGGCATGCTCCTGATGAGACGACGGGCAGGGTCCTGGAGGATCTCCTTCCAGACCTGGATCAGGGCACCAGTGAGCTCCTGGACAGTCTGTGGCGCTACTTGGCGTTATTCGATACATTGATACACATTGTCCTTGAGGTTCTCAATTGGTTTCAGGGCTGGGGAACTAGGGCCAGTCAAATGGTATCAATGCCTTCATCATTCAGGACCTGCCTACACACTCTGGCCCCATGAGGCCAGTCATTGTCCTACAGTACACCAGGAGGAACCAGGGCCTGACAATGTTTATGAGGATTTCATCCTGCTAACTTACAGCAGTCAGGGTACCGTTGGCTAGCATGTGGAGTTTAATCCTGCTAATTTACAGCAGTCAGGGTACCGTTGACTAGCATGTGGAGTTTAATCCTGCTAATTTACAGCAGTCAGGGTACCGTTGACTAGCATGTGGAGTTTAATCCTGCTAAGGCACAGAAGTCAGGGTACCGTTGACTAGCATGTGGAGTTTAATCCTGCTAAGGCACAGAAGTCAGGGTACCGTTGACTAGCATGTGGAGTTTAATCCTGCTAATTTACACAAAACACATTTCTAACACATTCACTTTCACACCTGACATTTGTTTTAGACTTCCACCAAATAGGGAATGTTTTTCTTCATTAGCAAAGAACATTTCTCAATATCTTGATTCAAAGAAGTTCAAAGAAGTAGTAAATCAATATACTAGCAGTGTTGCATGTGCATGTTATTAGTCTAACTGTAGGCTATAAAGTTCAAAAATAAAAAATAAATGTACACCAATAATGTCCATGAGCACAAGGATAGTGTGCACTTAAGTGGACAAGTAAGAGTGTGGGCAATTCCTGTACCCTTTGTCTATGCGTTATTTTGTGTTTGCCCAGGTATTGGTAAAAGATTAAGACTACATAATTTCTTGGCTAGAGCAAACAACTCCGTTACGGTAGGATAGAAACTGTTGGCAGGGTTTGTTTGAGTATGGGTGATTACAAGACGTATTTATATATTTTTTCTTTCCTCATGTAATTCTGCTTATACTGCGTACTTGGATACATTCTCCTGTCATACTTGAATGATTAAATCACCAATTCCAGACAGCTCCTCAGTGGATTGTTAGATGTAGCTTTGCTCTATTTTTATTTAATTGAAGAAAGATAGGAAATAATTTATTAACTCTCCTATATTCTTACGTAACCATACCTCCATAGCTTACTGAAGGTCAAGATCATTTTGCATTACCCGAAACAGTTTGAATTGTCAGTCGGCTTTTAAGTGTTTCCATTTTATTGGATGTTTCTTTTCAAGTAACAAGGGATGCTGGGTGCCAAATGATATGGTTTGGGGACATTTTGCATAGATTTGTTAAATGAATTTGTTTTCCAGAACTTCTGAAAATGGACAATTTCTGAAAGTGGAGGAAAACCTGAATTCTTTTTTGGGAAAAGTAGATGGCATTACAACTCATTTGTGTAAACACACTACAAAACAAGAGAGAAAGTGCTTTATTATTTTACATTGTTTTTGAGTTTACATGTCCGGCAGGTAAGCAGAAAGAGGGTTGTGGGAAGAAATGCAATTATATTTGCACACAGTTGATTTTACTATCCAGAGGACTTTACAGAGGCTATAACAGGTATTATTATTATTATATTAGCTATGTAGTATAGTCTATAAAATAAATGCCTCTATATATACCACAGTAATATCAGTAGACTTGTTAACATTTCATCCACTTCACTCACCCTTGATAACAAGGTAAAATCGATATGATGTATGTTTTAGATCATTGTCTTGTCAATGTCTCAATCTCTTGGCAGGAGCAACCAGGTTTTGGGCTGGTACTACATAGCGTTTTTCTTCGATCATTAAAGAAAGGTTCAGGATGTGGGGTTGTTGAGCTGTATTCTTGATCTAAATGCCATGATAAAGATGACTAAAGATTGTTAATTTGAAAGAAATTGGTTTTGAAATGTTTACCCCACACTTTTCTGTCATTCTTTTTTCTTATTTTTTTCTCAATTTCCCTCCCTTCCCAATTCCCTCTAACCCTGCCTTGTCGGCAGCTCTGCAACTCCTTGGCCAGATCTGTGGGATGGCGTGGGACGCGCACATGGTTTATCCAACCACATATCGCCCAGCCGCCGATTCTTTTCACACTGTCCATCCAACATGGAAGCCTTTAGTCAGATCATGTACAGGATGGTTACGTTCACCGACTATACTTCCACGGTTGAATTTACAGACGCCTCTTCTGAACACAAGGAGTCACTGGAGAATGATGTGACAGGATATATAATCTAAATTATCTAACCCAATTCCCAGGCATGTGGGAGGTCTGGGGAAAAGTCATAGAACCCATAGTCAGGCTTCAAAACACTGACTATCATGACATAGACGATTCTGTAATGCAGTGACTTAGCCCACAATGCCATGCAGACCCCATTTTTTCTGTTATTCTGAGCTTCATTCTTAGCTGTGAGACATACAGACAACACAAACCATAACCATACAGTACAATCACACAGGTAAACAGAAATGCTTAGCAAATTTCAGACGATGCAGTTTGTGAATTGGGCTCAGTGAGGTCTTCTTCCATGCACCCCTTTTAAATCACGTGTTGATATGGAGGTGCTGTCTAACAGTGGATTTTGAGCCTCCCTCACCATCTTCCACACTGTGCACTGCATGCACCTGTTCCAGATCAACAAATATTGGTTTTACCCATGCTGATGGATTGCAAAGGAAATTTATATGTATGTAACCTCATATTTATATCCCTAATGAAACAGGAACAGTTAACAATGTAGTTGATTGGCTGATATTAGCTAATGTTAGTTTGCTTTCACAAGCATTAGCTTGCATTTTCTTGGTGGATGTCAATATTCAACAACTAAAATAATATAGTTTAATTTTAACATTTTAGTCATGTAGCGGACACTAATCCAGAGCGATTTACAGTAAGGACAGGAACAACAATTGACCAACGTATGGTAAAATGCCTTGCTCAAGAACACATACAATTGGCACAGTCCGGAATAGAACCAGCAATCTTCCACTATATTAAAGCCGTTGCAGGGCTATGCGTAGTGTAGTCATGAGAGTGATTGAACTTACCCCATGTTTTTACCCGACTCGGGCGCATGGTCAATACTCCACCTCGCTGTTTGTATCTATAGCTACCTCATACCATTAATCTCCTCATTAACAATGTTGCTAGTTTCCCTTTTATGTAACAAAATGAAATGCTGGATAGTTAGCTTGCATTTACCTTAATTGCCCCCACATCGTTGCTGCAAATAAGAATTTGTTAAGTCAACCTGCCTGGTTAATGGTAGAATACAATAAAAATTGTTAAAATATAAAGATTTCATGAATGTTTTCCAGTGTTTTTAAATCTTTTTGACACCTTTGTAAATATTTTTGTTATTGGATACAGAGGAAGCGGTTAAGGGAAGCTTAGGTCCTCATAGGGACTTGAGCCTGTTTAGGATGTGATGAAAAGACCTGGTGTAGGATTGCTTTTTCGCCTCATTGCTAAAGGCAGGGGTGCTCTGCCCTAACAATCCCACTGTGGAGAATTTTTGGCCGTAAGCTGTCCCTGAATGGACTATTCCTGAGGAAAGGCTGCCCCCTCCCCCCCTCCCAATCCCCCCTTCCCAACATTACGCCTGATTACCTGTTGTCATGGTGTCCCTCACCTGCTGGAGTAGAAGGCTAAAGCATTTGCTTCTGTGTGGTTTACCTCTTCAGCAAACAGCATTATTTAACACAATACAGGCATTTTGTATGTTGACACAAGGAGGCTCACACCTGGCCTGTCTTAAAGGGAACCTGGGTGTCGGTATAAGACTGGGCTCTTGAAACCAGAGCAGCATTACCCATTCCGTTCTTTGATCAGGTGCTCCTAAACAAAACATTTGACCCATGGAGGTGTTGACATATCAACGGCCTCAATTTCATGAAATAGATATAGTGTATCATTCTCTGCAAAGGGAAACGGTTTGTGTCTTCTCAAATTGCAAGCAATAAAATTGGGCGTATATCTTTGAGCCAAACAATGTTATTGTTGGACACATTAAAACCACTGCGATAAGTGAGCTCTTAACTTTATCGCCATTATAGGTACAGATGGGTGACAAATTAAAGTAAAACTCTTAATAATTGAGTAGAGGATGTAATGGTTTGGGTAAACTTGTCTCCTTACAGGGAAGTGTCACTAGAAATAATAACCTTTATCCCATTGTGAAACATTTCTATCCTGATGGGGTTGGTCTCACCCAGGATGATGATGCCCCCAGCCACAGGGCATGAGCTGTCAGTGAATGGCAGTGTTGGGGAAAGTTACTTTAACTAGTTACTTTATTATTCTTCCAATTAGTACCTACGTTACGTAAATGCATTACTTTTTTTTACAACCAGACACATCGCCCCCAGTTGGAAATCAGATAGAATGCAGGTTTAAGGCACTTCCTCATTTGCGTCAATTTGTCAAACCGGATACTCACCCTGTGGTGGAGGCACGCTAATTAAATATGGATTAAAAAACATCAATGGATAATAAATGATTAACTCGTGTTCTAAAACAGAAAATGGTAAATAATATTGTAAATGTAACTAATTGTCTCGTTAAAAAAAGTTAATTAATAACAAATTACATTAATTGTTGAAAAAAAACTAAAAAAAAGCATACTGACAACTGTAACGCATTATAAAGTTATCCCCAACACTGGTGAATGGTTTGATGAGTATGAAAAGTATGCTATGCTTTAGAATTCATTCAAATTCAACCTAATTGAACACCTATAGGAGATTTTGGATCAATGTGTTAATAAGCACTCTCCACCACCATCATCAAACCACCAAATATCTTTTGAAGGAACTCCCTCCTGTAGTGTTCCAGGGAATCTTAGAATCCATGCCAAGTAGCGTTGAAGCTTTTCTGTTTGCTCACGTTTGCCCAGCCCCTTACTGAGACACTATGTAGTATTTCTCCAATCTGTATATCGTTTTCTGATGGCCTGTCTTATACCTCGTGTCTTTTGTGAGGTGACCAAAATCACATGAACCTATTTCTGTCATCAGTGTAGCAATAATTTTGTAATTTAACTGGGAATGTAAGGCTACTTCGGCAAGTGCAAATGCCACTATCTGGCTGTACACTGTTACAGTGGGGTTACCAATAGCTTAATCCATCAATATGACCAGAATGTGAACTCTTCCTTGTTCTGTCTCTATGGAATGGAAACTCAAACACAGCAAGGGACATATGGAAGGGGCCAGATCATGAAGGCCCCTCCAGTCCAGCTCCCTCTGACTTGGCCCATTCATCTTCTCTATTAAAGCTCTACGTCCCGCTGCCTGGCAGGACAGCAATGTCACCATGGCAACCTTTACGATAGGGTCGGCTCTGTTAGCCTGGAAGGAAATGGTTAGGGACAGCAGAGCGTGCTCCAGCAGCCTCGTGGGTATGCGAGGTCCTAGTTTACCACTGTAATCTATATCACAAAAAAGCACTTTGAAATTGAAAACATACTGTTGTTCAGGAAGTTCCTCACAGAAAGTGCAGCACTCAATCAAATACACATATCCTTTGTATAAAATGAAAAAAATAGGTTGCTCAGACCCGTACATTCATTGTCTTCAAAAATCGTAACATTTTCCAGGTGTTTGCATGTTCGTCAAGCCCTGCAGAGCTCTAAAGATTTGTTTGTTTAATTTACCATCTTCCTTCATGTTTTGTCTTTCAGTCCGCTGCACAAAGCCTGTGATCGGCATGTACGGAGAGACAATTGAAGTGCCGTGCAACAACGGAGCTGTCAAGACAGATGACCTGATCTTCACTAAATGGAAATATGTGAGTAGCTACCCTGGGTACTGTCCCAGATACAATTGTCTCCTGTGGCTGTTTCAAATTCAGATGTTGGTAAAGACATGAATTTGTCCAAACATGTCAAACAGCTTTTAAATTGGCACCCTTAACACAAACACATTTATGATAAGAAAAGAACATCAAAAGGTGCTGAATGGTAAAATCACAGATTTGTTTTGCAGTCATACAGAATAAAGGTGCCGTCTGCGACTTTTAAGAATAACAAAATATGTTTTTAATCTCCCATTTTGGTCTGGATTAATAATTTGTTGTTTATTTGTTTTTAATTGGAATCATTATCATACATCAGTTATACATAACATTAAAAGTTTAAAAGACAGTTTTGTTGATGTCTTGGGGCACAAATTGGTACATACACTCACCAGCCACTTCTTTAGGTACACCTTGCTAGTACTGGTTTGGACGGCCAGGAGCCCAGAGGTGGCAGAACGAAGAGCCCATGTAGGGATGTAGGGTTTAAGCATTGCTTAATGGTAGGGAGGATGAGCTACTCTTTGTGCTCCATAAGCAAGTACCATGGCCTTGTAGCAGATACGGGAGCCAAGAAGTGTGTGTAGAAGTTAGGGGTGCAACGGATCAAAAAACTCACGGATCGGATCGTTCCTCGGATCAGAGTCACGGATCGGATCATTTTTCGGATCAGCAAAATAAAAAAAATAAAAAAGTAATTGGAATTGGGTTAGTTGTTTTTATCATTTTCATTGGTTATGATGAGCAATATGAGAGAGAAATGTGGTTAATATTGATCGTTGTTTAGGTACATTAAATAACGTTAAACCTTTTCCTCGCCATAGGAGGCAATGAAGAAGAAAACTTTAACGTGAGATTACTTCTATAATCGTTGGATTTCGGTTTAGTTATTTTGACAGGCTTAAGTGTTCAAAACAAGATATGGCCATGGGAAATTTGGTAATGACTGACCATTGTTTAGGGGCGCAGATGGCTCAGTGGGTAGGGAGTCCGACTTGTAGTCAGAGGGTTGCCAGTTCGATTCTCGCCAAATGTCGTTGTGTCCTTGGGCAAGACACTTTACCGTAATTGCTCCCAGGTCGTTGCTGTAAATAAGAAACTGTTCTTAGTCAACTTACCTGGTTAAATAAAAAATATTAAAGGTACATTAAAACCACGTTAAGCTTTTTCACATTAAGCGTTTTAGTATGTCCCATATGCGATGGGATGTAACGTGGCTCAAACACTTTCAGCATGTGTTTAAAGTCCTCCTTTTGCACAACCGAATATGGCCTCATGTCTGCACCTATAAACACAACGACAGCGTTTGTGATGGCTTTAGCCCGGTCTGATTAATTGCTTAAATGCCACGGTGATAAGCGGTTGTTTTGCAGCTTTCGTTTTCACTCCTGTCAGTGAAACACCGGGGTGATGTCGCTTCAAATGCGTGGCCATGCTTGATGTGTTTTCACTGTCATATCGCTTTCTTGTGCCACCATGCCTACACACTGTTACCGTTTTATCCACTAACCTCTTTCCTTCATCATTATATTTAACAGGGAAACCAAAATGCTCCTGTATAGGGGATTTAAATGACGCGGGGCGTTCAAGCTCCTCCGTTCCTCCGCTCGCCATGACCATGCTTTGAGCAGACTGAACATGCGCACAACTTTTTTTTTCAGAAATCAATCCGCGGATCATGTGTGTGCCGAACCGAAGATATTGATCAGAACGGATCACGGATCAATGACGATCCGTTGCACCACTAGTAGAAGTGGGGTTACCTTGGAAAGGTTGTAGCAGTTAGGTGGCACAAGCCGGGAGTCCTACCAAGAGTGGGTTGCAGTAATCCGGACAGGAAGTGTGCCTGGATGACTACCTGTGCTGCTTCCTGAGTAAAGGTCATCCTGTGCAAATGTTATAGAGCTTGAACACACCATTTCTCCCCCACACCATTACAGTACCACCACCAGCTTGAACCGTTGATAGCAAGCAGGATGGATCTATGCTTTCATGTTGTTTACGCCAAATTCTGACCCTACAATCTGTCACAGCAGAAATCAAGACTCATGAGACCGGGCAACATTTTTCCAATCTTATTTTGTCAAATTTTTGTTCTTAGCTGACAGGAGTGGCACCCAGTGTGGTCTTCTACTGCTGTAGCCCATCTGCTTCAAGGTTCTATGTGTTGTGCTTGCAAAAATGATCTTCTGCCTACCTTTGCTGTAACAAGTGGTTATTTGAGTTACTGTTGCCTATTAGCTCGAACCAGTCTGGCCATTCTCCTCTGCCTCTGCCATCAACAATGCATTTTCACCCAGAGAACTGCCATTCACTGAATATTTTCTCTTTTTGACCATTCTCTATAAACAAGATTGTTGTGGGAGTAAATCTCAGTAGATCAGCCATTTCTGAAATATCTAAACCAGCCCATCTGGCACCAACAACCACGCCACGTTCAAAGTGTCTTAAATCACATTTCTTCCCTATTCTGATCCTTGGTTTGAACTTCAGCAGATTGTCTTGACCATGTTTAAATGCCTAAATGCATTGACTGCTGCCACTGGATTGGGTGAATAGATATTAGCTTTAACGAGCATGGTCAACATATCCCTATCTCATTTTGTAGTTTTCCTGCTAATGCTAAAGATCAGTATGCTGCCAACTAATAATAATAAAGATAATAATAATTTATTGCTTTTCTAAAGCCCTTTTCATTATAGAAGAGTAATATCAAAGTGCATAAAAATAAATACATACATACGCACGTACATACATATATACAAAAATACATACATACATACTGGACATACTGTACATACATACATACATACATACATACATACATACTGTACATACTGTACATACATACATACATATATACAAAAATACATACATACATACTGGACATACTGTACATACATACATACATACCCTATTTCCACAAATAAAAACCGGTAGTCAATTAAACACCAGGCCTCTAATAGTGGCCGGGGGCGTGATCAACACGGACAAATAAAGGCCGGTCTTAAACTCCTAGGTGCCTTTCATATAATGTGCATTCCAGCTGTGCGTAATGTACATTTCTACCACTTTAATTTAATATATTGAACAATATAGTCATGCTATTTTCAACACTTTGTTTTTCCTGGATTATGTTACTTATCTAATACTCACTGCTCCTGCGAGCCGCCATTCTGTAGGTTTTTGTTCCAAACCTAATTTAGCACAAGTGATTCTACTCATTACCAGGACGAAATGCTAACTCAGGGTAGTCGCAACTGGGGTTGGACGGAAAACATACGGAACGGCAGCTCGCGGGAGCAGGAAA
Organism: Umbra pygmaea; assembly: GCA_016801145.1. Lineage (NCBI taxonomy): Eukaryota > Metazoa > Chordata > Actinopteri > Esociformes > Umbridae > Umbra > Umbra pygmaea. The sequence continues at coordinate 23,129 of JACXGM010011871.1, forward strand.
GAGTATCGCTAAGTATTATTGTCCTACCGTTATTTCAGTCAATGTGGCTGTACGTTTTACTCAGCCTGGTGTAGTTTGTAGTTACATACTGGTAGATGGCATTAACTACATTGGAAATGCAAGCAACTGAATTTTCAACAATTTCTTTCCACAACTTATTGGAACGGTTACAAGAAGTGTTGAGATTGTGTTAACAACGTAATACAGCAATAAAAGAGCAAACTGGAACATGGATTGGCACTAAAATATAGGCAATTATACTTATCAATATATACCTAATTATTAGAAATAAAGGCCTGCAAACAAAAGCCTAACAAAAGCCTTCTTCAAATAAAAGCCGGTTACCTTCTGTATTAGAGGTAAATAAAGGCCTCGGTTTTTATTTGAGGAAATATGGTACATACAGATGCAAACATACATACATACATACATACATGCAGATGCATACATACTTACATACATACATGCAGATGCATACATACGTATATAGATGCATACATACATACATACATACATACATACATACATACATACATACATACATACATACATACATACATACATGCAGATGCATACATACATGCAGATGCATACATACTTACATACATACATGCAGATGCATACATACGTATGCAGATACATACATACATACATACATACATACATACATACATACATACATTTATACATACATACATACATACATGTACATACATAAATGCAGATTTTTGTCATTTATTCTTGTCGGTAAATAGTGATACACACTGCGGTTTACCACAGGGTTTTATAAAAATGTACAGTTTTTGGCCACCAGGTAGCATCATTGTGCACAACAGATTGTGAGCTGTGTTTGGCTCACACCCATTTGTAATTTGACTTGCTTAACATAGCGGATATCTGTAGGTCTTTTGTAATCACTCAATGGTTTTTCACAACCTGCCGTCTCGTAAATCTGGTTGCAGTTTTTGATAGCTTCCTTTTTCTGCCCCGTCCAGGGAGTGAAAGCACTGTTCCCTTAACTTAGAATTTGCAAACTACGCTTCCAACGGTCTGGGAACATTCTGTGTCTTCGCTATCTTTTTGTGTTCTGTTCCTTATTTGTGAAGGGCGATGATTTTATTGGACCATTCTTTTGACTTCAAAACATGACACAAAAATATAACCTAGCCAGTTCAGGAATTTGGACAGGGTTGACAGAGCAGATATTGTTTCAGGCTTGGATTTAATGTATACTTGTGTGTCATCTGCATAGCAGTGGCATTGGACAATAAAAATCTACAGATCTGGTCAAGTGGGAGCAGGTAGAGCAAACAGAAAAAAGGTCCTAGCACTGACTAGGGGTGCAACGGATCATGAAACTCACGGATCGGATCGGTTTTCGGATCAGAGTCACGGATCGGATAATTTTTCGGATCAGCAAAATAAAAAATATATAAAATAATTGGAATTTGGGTTAGTTGTTTTTATAATTTTCAGTGGTTATGATGAGCAATATGAGAGAGAAATTTGGTTAATATTGATCGTTGTT
>JACXGM010011872.1:0-24572 GCA_016801145.1 Umbra pygmaea
CTAGCATATTAACCTTCATCTCTGGCCTTTCCTTACCTTTCTGTTTTTTAGCCTATGTCTTACACTGCTTTTATTCTTTTATTTGTGTTATTGTGTGTTTTTATTACTTTCCCTTTTTAGATTCAACACTTCTGTAAAGCACTTTGGTCAGCCTAGTGGCTGTTGTAAACGTGCTATATAAATAAATTGAACTTGAACTTGAACTTGAACAAGCAGTTTCGTAAGAATTGGATGATTCAGGTGAGCGCCCTTCACCATCCCGCATCAGTCCAAGGAATTGTTGAGCTGCTGACGAGGTATGTTTCGGGGGAATTGGACAAAACCAATTGGGAGGGGAGAAAAATGGGGTAAAAAAGCCCTCCTTATGTTTTTAGACCAAAATATGGATTGTTGATTATTTTTTGTACAGTTTTGCAGAATTTCAAGAAGGGTGCCAATACTCCTGGAGTTGACTATAATATACAGACTGTTGTTTAGAGCTACACTGCTGTTTATAGTTGATTCTTGACCAGTTTCTACTCAGTTTGGCAAACGCTGTCCAGAAACAGCACTGTGATTCAGAGGCAGAATGTATTATAATTATTGGTCAAGTAATGAGATCGGGGTTTGTTGTCCCAGGTTGTTTGTCATACAGGGCTCATTAGAACAACTATAGGGCACTATGTTACATGTTATCAAATGTTTTCCCTCTGTATGAGGTATTTTATGTGGTCAGTTAGATGCTTCCTATAGCCTGTAATGAGTGTCTGGATTCTGGATGAAGGTATTTTGGACAATTCCTCCTTGCAAAACATCTCCAGTTCAGTTAGGTTTGATGGTTGCCAAGCATGGACAGCCCGCTTCAAATCACCCCACAGATTTTCAAGGATATTCAGGTCTGGAGAGTGGAGACTGAGATGACTATTCCAGAACATTTTACTTTTGAGCAGTGTTTTGGGTCAGTGTCTTGTTGAAATATCCAGCCCTGGCAACTTTGTGACTGATTCCTCTACATTATTCTCAAGTATCTGCTGATATTGCGTGGACTCCATGCGACCCTCAACTTAAACAAGATTCCCAGTACGGGCACTGCCCACACAGCCCCATAGCATGATGGAACCTCCACCAAATTTGACTGTGGGTAGCAAGTGTTTGTCTTGGAAAGCTGTGATCTTTTGCCGCAATGCATAACGCCCCTTGTTATGACCAGATAACTTCATCTTTGTTTCATCAGTCCACAGCACCTTCTTCCAAAATTAAGCTGGCTTGTCCAAATGTGCATTTGCATACCTCAAGCGACTCTGTGTCATGTGTGCAGAAAAAGGCTTCTTCTGCATCACTCTCCCGTACAGCTTCTCCTTGTGCAAAGTGAGCTGAATTGTTGAACGATGCACTGTGAATGATCCACCGTGGAGGTGGGCTGTTTTTCACCGTTCTCACCATCCTTCACCTTTGCCTCTGATATTTTACATGGCCTGCCAGTTCTGGCCTTAACAAGAACTGTGCCTGTGGACTTCCATTTCCTCACAATTTTCCTCACAGTGAACACTGACAGCTTAAATATCTGTAATAGCTTTTTGTAGCTTTCCCCTAAACCAGGGTTCTCCAAACCTTTCCATGGAGGGCCTAGTGTATGCTGGTTTTTGGTCTTTCCCTAGAGCCAAATTAGGATCTAGACTGCCAGGTGAGGAGAGATTCTAAACAATTAGTGAGCTACTCCATCAGCCTTCTACAAGGTAAATGTAAAAACCTGCATACACTAGGCCCTCCATGGAAGGGTTTGGAGACCCCTGTCCTTAACCATAATGTTGAACAATCTTTTCAGGTCATTTGGGAGTTGTTCTGAGGCCCCCATGTTGCCACTCTTCAGAGGAGAGTCAAAGAGAACAACAACTTGCAATTGGCCACCTTAAATACCTTTTCTCATGATTAGATGAAATTATGCATAAATGAAAATCATGGAAATTGTCAGGGGTGCCTAAACTTTTTAATAAACTGTATTATAAAAACTTAATATAAAGTGAATTTAATTAACAACACAATACCACAGCATGATCATTTTGGCAGGATAAAATTGTGGCATGATTATATTAGCATTAATCTTAGCTAAATAGTTGGTATCATCTTTATTTATGTTTTGGTCTCACTTTTTTAACCTATCTGTAGTGTCTTTTGTAAATTACAAAACAAATGAAAAACTTATAATTTCAGATGTTCACTTCTCCACCCATCCTGTGCATATGATGTGTATAAAGAAAAATAGTACCTCCAAAAGCTTGATATCAGGAAGGTAGCGATCCTTCCAGTGGTCGATGAAGACAAAGTCAAATGTTTTAATCCCAAACATCTCTCTCATTTTAGGAATCAGATCTCCAGAGGCTCCTTCTACTAGACATACCTATCAAAACATCAATCAATCAACTGCATTTATAAAGCCTTTTTTACAACAGCAGTTGTCACAAAGTGCTTTGACAAACACCAGGCCCGAGACCCCCAAGAGCAAGCAACCCAAGTGATGCACAGTGGCTAGGAAAAACTCCCTAGTACTGTAGGTGGGACCTGGGAAGAAACCTAGACAAAGGCCATACTCAAGGGGGTGGCCAGTCCTCTTCTGGCTGTACCGGGTGGGGGATCTGAAGGTACACAGCCCATTGTAATAAGGTCACTTTGTTTATCAGTGGTCAATTATTGTCCAGCAATGAAGATATGATGGGTGGGCTGTGACCATAGTCTATGTGTAGCATCAGTACAGTTCGGTGGTCTTGTGAAGGGAGAAGGTAAAGCCCCCTGGAGATGTAAAGCTGGTGTCACCAGGTGGAAACGTGATCACAAACAGCAGTGACATGACACCATGGCATTATAATAATATATTCAGCATTTTGGAATTCAGCCAACCCACCAGAGCAGGATTTACACATTCATAAAGAAATCAATGCATTTAATCAACAGGACATCACAGGATTTCGTGAAATAGACACGAATTGGGTTTCAGAAAATCGTCACATACACACGAAAAAGCTTGTATGTGACGATTATTTTCAGCGCTCCAATGAAAGAAGAAATGTGTGTATATGACACGATTTAACATTATTCAAAATATAACATGAAGGATTCATGTATTTTAGTTGTGGTTAACATTAAGTTTTGGGAAAGGTTAAGTTAGGGTAAGGATTATTATACAATAAATTAAAAACGAATGTGTTATTATTTCTCTAGTCGATTTGCAATACAAGCTCTGCCCTCTTCCTGGTTCAAATAAACCAATCACATTCCTTCTGACATCTGAATGAAGAATTGAAGAAAGTTGAAGAAATCATCACATATATACGCAATAAAAAAAGATTTTCCGTGCGTATGTGAAGAATTTCTAATATGCAATTTCTGTCTATTTCACGAAATCCTGGGATACTGTGCTGATTTTATTGTAGCTAATCAACACTCAGCCACTTACCTTGTTGCAAAGCCCAGCATACTCAATAATCTGGCGAGCAACAGTGGCATAGGCCGGGTTGAACTCCACGGTAATGAGCTTGGTGCCCGGGGGCAGCAGGCGAGCAATACGCACAGTGGAATAGCCACAGTATGTACCCAGCTCCAGGGCAGTGGATGGACTGACTTCACATATCACAGAGTCCAAAATTGATCCTAAATACACACAAGTGAAAGAAAATGTGAAATATTTAACTACACAGTTCTTTGAAAAATGTTCTACCAAATTACGGTCCATCAACTAAATACTGCTTCATCCCAGCAACTTCCAGCAATGTCAACATACAGCGCTTATCATGGATATGACCATGCCTGATGTGAACTTTCAATGCCTTTTGTGTTTTTGTCTGTTTACTCAGTAATTTTCCATTCCCATTTCTCCTCACCAGTCAATGTCTGTGTAATTAGTGTTTAATTAAGGTCCAACCAGTATATATACTGTACAGACACACAGACACACAGACACACAGACACACAGACACACAGACACACAGACACACAGACACACAGACACACAGACACACAGACACACAGACACACAGACACACAGACACACAGACACACAGACACACAGACACACAGACACACCTTTTACAAAATACGAAGGTACATTGCTTATAGACAGCTCCAGGTGTAATCATCCATTTGCATACTCAGAACATCCAATAAATCTGTAACTCACATTTACACATGTGATATAACATAGAATACATTTACTTGTTGACAAAAAACCCACAACTCCCCACACAAACAGGTGTGTGTATATATACTGGTTGGACCTTAATTAACTACAGACAGGTGTAAACAATAATCACACAATTACACAGACACTGACTGGTGATGAGAAGTGAGAATAGAACATTTCCAGATTAACAGACAAAAACACAACAGACCACAAGAAGGCACCGCTAGTTCTCATCAGGCATGGTCAAACTCCTATCCATGACAGCTCTGGAAAAAAATGAAGAGACTACTGCATATATTTCTCTGGTTCTACTATTGATAGTTACGGGTTTGGTAAAATGAATATTTTTAGTTTTATTTCATAAACAATTAACAAGATTTCTCCCAAATTCCAAATATTGTTAATCAGAGCGCTTTTTTTCAGAAAATGACAACTTGCCAAATAAGAAATAAGATGCAGTGTAGTTCATCTAACCACATGTTGCTGAGCCACCATTTCTTTTTGCACTGCTCATCCAACACAGAAGACTCCAACACAGTCAGATCAAGCTGATGTGTTAACTTATTTTGGTTGAATAATCTAGATTTTCAATTACAGCTTTCATGTGTAAAGAATGCATGAATCAAGCCAGGTACAAGTTTGTCCTGGAAGAAAACTTGCTTCCTTCTGCTCTGACAATGTTTCCCAACTCTTAGTATTGGTTTATCCAGCAGGACAATGCTCCATGTCACACAGCCAGATCAGTCAAGGTGTGGGTGGAGGACAACAAGATCAAGACCCTGTTTAACCCTGTTGAAAACCTCTGAATGTGACCAAGAGGAAGATGGATGGTCACAAGCCATCAAACAAAGTCAAGCTGCTTGACTTTCTGAGCAGGGGAGTGGCATAAAGTCACCAAACATCAATGTGAAAGAGTGGTGTTGCCAAGCTGCCAAGATGCAAGAAAGCTGATTGAAACTCAGGGTTATTCCACCAAATTTTTATTTCTGTATTCTTCCTTAGTTAATATATTGGTAGTATGTTTAAAATGATATGAACACATTGTCGTCGCTTTATTCAAGGTCTGACTACACTGCATTATTTTTGTTATTTGGACCAGTTTCAATTTTCTGAAAATAAATACTCTGATTGACAATTAATTTATTTGTAATTTAGGAGAAATGTTGTCAGTAGTTTATGGAATGAAACAAACATTTGTGAGCATGATTCAAACTCTTTCACGAACTGGAAATACAATTTTTTTATAATAATAATTCAATTCATTATTTCCCGCAAATTCTACAAACACTACCCCATAATAACAATGTGAAATAAGTGTGTTTGAAATCGTAGCAAATGAAAAATCATGTACATAAGTATTCACAGCCTTTGCCATGACAGTCAAAATTGAGGTCAGGTGCATCCTGTTTCCATTGGCCATCCTTGAGATGTTTCCACAACCTAATTGGAGTTGATTTGGAAGGGCACACACCTGTCTATATAAGGTCCTACAGTTAACAGTGCAAACAAAATAAGGAAAGAGTGAAGTGCTGTGAATACTTTCCGGATGCACTGTACAAACAAATTAAGGAAGATGTCAGCACATAAGCATGCCTAGAATTCTGTGAGTTACATTTCTATTGATTCATTTCACTGTTAAGAACCAATTCTCATTTCAACTGTTTAACTGGCCAAAGTCATACAATTACAGGAGGAAAGGAAAACACAATACCACATAAATTACGAAAAATGTATATAGAAATAAATTCTATATCATCAAATTACATTACATATAGTAAGACAAGTATTTGATGCTCAGATAGCAGCTTGGGTAGATTGTTGTTGAAGGAGTACAGTAGTGATGAGTGTTAAGTTTCAGTCTTTTACAATTGGTGGTAGAGAACTGAAGTTAATGACATTCAATGGAAGTGTAGATTTAGGAGCCAATTCATAATAGGAGTGCCCATTACATTAAAACCAGTAAATATATAGTGTTCCAGCTATTATAACTGTCTGCTTGTCCTCCCTGAGTAAGAGGTACTGTACCTTTCTCATCCCCCACGTTCATTGCCCATTCAGAATGCCTGCAGAAGTAATCAATAGTAGAAATAACACTCAGAGGGTCTCCTTTAATGGCCTTCTTCTGAACTGCTCTCAGGAGACGCTGTGTATAAGAGAAAGTGTTAGAATTACAAAGAACCAGGACATAAGAAACCTTGAACATAAGGGAAAATATGTTCTTTCACAAGTGCTGTATATACAGTTGTTTTCAACATAATAGCAGTCCAACATCACTAATCAGATCAATGACTGGTTTTGCATGAAATCCTATTTTGACATAGCAAATAATTTACTACACCGCGTTACAAATTATTATGCAAATTATATTTTACACTGATTTTCCTAAAGAGATGATGCAAATGACAGTCAGTATAATTTTCAAGTCACTAACTGTTTCACCAAAAACAAGAAAATCTAAATACACTGTTCCAAATTATTATGCACAACAGTCTCAAAACATTTTATAAGGTTGTTAAGAACTGAAAATGGTAATTTGTTGAATTTGCAGCATTAGGAGGTCATATTTACTGAACTCAAAAGCTATTTCAATCAAACACATCTTAACAGGGCAAGTTACATTTTAACATAGGACCCCTTCTTTCAGATCACCTTCACAAATCTTGCATCCATTGAATGTGTGAGTTTATGGAGAGTTTCTACTTGAATTTCTTTGCAGGATGTTAGAACAGCCTCCCAGAGCTGCTGTTTTGATGCGAACCGCCTCCCACCCTAATAGATCTTTTGCTTGAGGATGCTCCAAAGGTTCTCAATAGGGTTGAGGTCAGAGGAGGATGGGGGCCGCACCATGAGTTTCTCTCCTTTATGCCCATAGCAGCCAATGACACAGAGGTATTCTTTGCAGCATGAGGTGCCTTGTCATGCATGAAGATGATTTTGCTACGGAAGGCACGGTTCTTCTTTTTGTACCATGGAAGAAAATGGTCAGTCAGAAACTCTATATACTTTGCTGAGGTCATTTTCACAACTTCAGGGACCCTAAAGGGGCCTACCAGCTCTCTCCCCATGATTTCGGTGCAAAACATGACTCCGCCATCTCCTTGCTGACGTCACAGCCTTATTGGAACATCCACCAACCGTCCAATACTCCATCCATTTGGACCATCCAGGGTTGCACGGCACTCATCAGTAATCAAGACTGTTTGAAAATTAGTCTTCATGTATTTCTGGGCCCACTGCAACCATTTCTGCCTGTGAGCATTGGTTAGGGGTGGCCTAATAGTAGGTTTATGCCTCTGGAGGACCCTACACCTTGAGGTTTGCGGGACTACAGAGGCACCAGCAGCTTCAAATACCTATTTGCTTCTTTGTAATTGCATTTTCAGCAGTTGCTCTCTTAATCCGATGAATTTGTCTGGCAGTAACCTTCTTTATTATGCATTTATCTGCACAAACCCATCTGTGCTCTGAATCAGCCACACACCTCTTCACAGTACAATGATCACGCTTAAGGTTTTGTGAAAAATATCTAATGTTTTCATACCTTGTCCAAGGCATTGCACTATTTGACGCTTTTCTGCGACAGAGAGATCCTTTTTCGTTCCCATATTGCTAGAAACCTGTGGCCTGCTTAATAATGTGGAACATCCTTTTTAAGTAGTTTTCCTTTAATTTGCCATTAATTATCACACAATACCATCCATGAGTTTGATTGAAAAACAAAATATTCAATGTTTATGACACTTAATTCAAATTTGCATAATTATTTGGAACACAGTGTAATGGGTGCAGTAGAGTAATAGAAGGTGCAGTAATAGAAAATCAACAGACCCAACAGGCATGACATGCATGATGTGGATTCTGTGTAACTGAATCATTAAATGAAAGGGGCGTGTTCAAAATAATAGCAGTGTGGAGTTCAAGTAGTGAGGTCATTCATTCTGTGAGAAAATAGGTGTCAAACAGGTGGCCCTTATTCAAGGACAAAGGCAGCAAATGTTGTACATGCGGTTATAGTGCATTTCTCTCTAAAAATCTGAGTAAAATGGGTCGTTCCAGACATTACTCAGAAGAATAATGAATAGAAAGTTGATTGGAGAGGGGAAAATATAAAAAGAATTGCAAAAAAAAGTTGAAATTATCCAACTTGAACGGTGCTCTGCCATACGGCACCAGAACTGGAACTTGATGTAACCACCAACAAAGAGCTAATATGTTGCTTTCACCTATAGGTTTATGGGATTGCATGAAAGTCTTTGACAGCTCAGTAGATAGATTTCGTCACACTATATTTCATTACTATTGTCAATGAATACTAAACTGATACAGCTACTGCCAGTCACCTTGCTGGAGGAGGACAGTGGTATGTAACGTTGTCCTCCATCTTGAAGATGCGGAAGAGTGATTACGATGTTAATTGCGGTGTACAAGTGTGTCTGCGTGGCGGTGTGGTACGGTGATTTTTTGCAGTGCCTGGTGTGATTCTAGCATGAAAAGATGCCTGTGAAGCCAAGCCCGCAAGGTCCCATTGTTGAAAAAACAAAAACACAAAGTCCCATTGTTGACATGTGCTGAAGAGGTTACAAATTTCCAAAGAACACATTGACTGGGCTGAAGAAAAATGGCGCAACATTTTGTGGACTGGTGAAAGCAAGGTTGCAGCCCCTAGACCCAATGGGAACAGTTTGTCATACGACCCCCAAACACTGAATTCAAGCCACAGTACACTGTGAAGACAGTGAAGCATGGTGGCTGCAAGCATCATGACATGGGGATGTTTTTCATACTGTGGTGTTGGGCCTATTTATCGCATACCAGGGATCATGGATCAGTTTGAATACAACAAAATAATTCAAGAGGTCATGTTGCCTTATGCCGAATAGGAAATGGCCTTGAAATGGGTGTTCCAACTAGACAACAACCCCAAACACACCAGTAAGCAAGCAGCATCTTGGTTCCAGACCAACAAGATTAACATTATGGAGTGGCCAGCCCAATCCCTGGACCTCTGAGGCAAAACCAAGAAAAACAGAGTAACTGTGAAATGTAGTCCAATCGTCTTGGGCTGGAATACCTGTTCACAGGGGCCAGAAGTTGGTTGACTCTTTATAATAATAATTGTGGTTATACAACTAAATATTAGTTCAGTGATTCACAGGATGGCTAAACTTTCAAGCATTTTTTTAGTATATACAGTACATGTTTTGAGTTTGTAAAGGCAAATGCAGACACTGCTATTCTTTTGAACAGCCTAACATTCCTTTTTCTTCACTTTCTGTGAAGTAATAACAAATTTGATGGATTTTTCTTCATGTGTTGATTTGGAATAGACTATGCAGTGTTTCCAATGCATTTGCGTGTCTGGAAATAAAAGCTGTAATAAGGATTGTCAGCTTTACTCACTTTTTTGAACACACTGCTAATATTTCGAACACAACTGTAAACGGAAATTTTCCGTTCTAAAGTTCTAAAGGCATGAAAGTCAAAGAGCAGGTCACCTGGGGTCGGGTAGATCGAGTCAAGATATTGAGTGTCTTTTCAACTATGACATCATGCCAGAACAGTGCCCACCATCCACTGTACTGCACAATTGCAGGGATCAGCCAGGAGTACAAGAAATAAAGGGCTGCTACTCCCCCACAACACACAGCCAGGCAGAACAGCATCATTCTGAGCGGAAGAGACCAAACACACATTTAAAAGATTTCCTCAGTCCTCGGCCAATACAAACACAAATGGGTGCTGGCAAATAATATGGGACAGGGAAGATATTGGCCTTTGTACCAAAGTTAAATATTAACTAGATGGTAGAACATATACAATGATAATGATCATCATGATTGTTAACTGTTTTGGGGTTTTTGTTTTTACCAGATATTAGGACAGGGCACAGACAATAGGCAGACAGGACAGGCTACTGTATGTACATTAATGTAGTGAGGTAATATGTGTTATTTAGGTCAATAATACTGCCACACTTGTCAAAGAAGAACAAAACCTATTCCAGAGAAATTAGTGAAAATGGAGAATGATTTTATTCTAATACATTTTCTCAGAGAAAGAGTTTCTGTTTAATAATAACTCAAATTACTTGAAAAAACATGGTATGAGGTACTTCATCCAACAATCCTCAAATAAAAAATTATCCAGAAAGACATTCTGGTTAATCCATGAATAACAAATGAGTTTAGCAACATAACGTGGAAAAAGTGTGTGAGGAATGAATCTAATTATACAAAGGAAGATTTCATACATTTCAAGGCAATATTCTAAGGATTTAAAGCTGTCTAAAATATTATTATGGACACAAGTATGACGGTTGAGAAACATTGGCTTTGCTATTGTTTTTTTTTCCCTTCCCAATTCCCAGTTCCCACTAACCCTGCCTTTTCAGCATCTCTGCAACTCCTTGGACAGATCAGTGAGATGCAGAGGGTTCATCCAACCACATCGCCCAACTGCCGATTCTTTTCGCACCGGGATGACTACGTTCACCAACTATACTTCCGCATTTGAATTTACAGGCACCAGCATTGCTATTGTGGCAAAAATGTTTACCCTGAGCTTGAAGCAAATTTTCATTCAATTCATGCATAAAACAACTAAAGCCAAACAAAATCGCGCACATGATAGAATGATGCATATAGTATAATGAAATAGTATTGTCAACACTGGTGATCATGAACTTTACATGTTACAACTTTTCCCATAAATCCTTACTCTATTCAACCCATATTAAATCATGAATAATTCATCATTATAATTTGTTGACCCAATTAAACTACAGAAGGAATACCAGTTGGTAATAGATACATTTAGAATGCACTGTAGTCACCTTTTATATAACACTTGAAATTCATGCAAACATTCTGCTTGTGTCTGAATGTGTTGTCACAAAAACAAAGCCCCTTATTCTCAACTGCCATATTTGTGACCAGGCTAAAAAATTACACATCTTTGAAAAAAATTAAAATAAACAAATAATCTGGTTATTTTATAATGTCTACACTATACAGTATATGCATACACAGTCTGACACTGCACATGTTATAAAAAATGAATTATTCCAACAAGAATACAAAGATTTGGACTATAAAAACAACAACACAACATGGTTTTACATTAGCAGCATTGCACCCTTCTCTGTCAACACTGCTCAAAGAAATTAAGGGAACACACCAGCCGCGGTCGGTGGATCTTAATTAGGGAGGACAGGCTCGTATTACGCTCGGGACCGGAGTGAATCGAATGGTGCGCAACGCACAAAACCCAGTGATTTTTTGTTTTGCACACTAGGTTTTGTGCGTTGCACACCATTCCATTCACTCTGGTTTCGAGCGTAATACGAGCCCGTCCTCCCCAATTAAGATCCACCGACCGCGGCTGGAACACACAATCTTCACAGTATAACACCAAGTCAATTACCTCTGGGATATCAGTCTGTCCAGTTAGAATGCATAACCAAATGTGAATCAACATCACCTGTTTTAGTGGAAATTAAAGTGAAAACAGGTGCACTGGGGAGAAAACTGCAACACAACCCCCAAAAAGGGAGTGCTTTTGCAGGTATTGGCTACAGACAATGCACTCTCCTAATCCTTCCTGACTGATTCTTCTCTAGTTTTGTGTTTTGCTAGTGTCCTTGTCACTACTGGTTGCATGAGGCGATACCTGCAGCCCATTCAGGTTGAACAGGTAGTACAGTTCCTCCAGGTAGGCACATCCATACATGCTCTCACAAGAAGGTATGTTGTATCACCCAGTAGACTCTCAAGAGCATGGAGGAGATACCAGGAGACGGGCCGTAACACAAGGAGAAATGGACAGGGCCGTAGAATGGAATCAACCTAGCAGCACGACCGGTATCTGGTCCTTTGTGTGAGAATAAACAGGAGGAGCAAGGCCAGAGCCCTACAAAATGACTTCAAGTGGGATACTGTTGTGCATGTTTCTGACCAAACTGTCAGAAACAGACTCCGTGAGGGTGGCATGAGGTCCCGACATGGGCTCACAGCCCAGAATCGTGCAGCTCAATTGGCAGTCATCAGAGAACACCAACATTGGCAGGTCCACCATTGGCGCCCCGTTCTCTTCACAGATGAGAGCAGGTTCCCACTGAGTACATTTGTAAGAGTTGAAAGAGTCTGGAGACCCCATGGTGAAAACTAACATCATTCAGCATGACCGGTTTGGCGGTGGGTCAGTGATGGTCTGGGGAGGCATATACTTGGAGGGTCGCACAGACCTCCATGTGCTAGTCAACGGTACCCTGATTGCTTTTAGGTACGGGGATGAAGTCCTCCGAACTCAGTGGGCCCTGGGTTCCTCCTGGTGCAGGACAATGCCTGGCCTCATGTGGCCAGAAGGTGTATTGCGGAATAATATTATTTAATCATGTAATAAAATGTCTGTTTTGTACTGAGATACTATTGAGAGGACTTTCTGTTGAGCTGCTGATATGATTGGGTTCTTTCTCTCATCTATCCTTTTGTCTCAACCATTTGTTAATGGGTGACTGTAGGCTACTCTGTAAAGGGGGCCAGACTTCTGTCTTCTTAGGGTTCTCCCAGGAAGCTATATGTTTACTTGCCTGACAGTAGCACCACAGACTGCCCAGGAGCTCATTGATGCCCTGGACCAGGTCTGGGAGAAGATTATCTCGTCAGTAGCATGCCCAGACAATGTCGGGAGTGCATACAGGCAGAGCCGTTTCTAGCACCAGGGCTGACACATTCACCTGGCAACACTATATTATGTTGCCAACACAGAATATTGATTGAAATATTGTCAGTGTCTCAAGATTACATATGGAAAAATAGAGTCTGTTTTATCCAACAATATACACATTTTAGCAACACATGAACATAGACCCACTAACTACCTATGCACTGAATTAACAATAATTATTGTAATTAATTATGAGCGCTATTATTTTGAAAAGTTAAATCTGAGTTTATGTTGCCGGCATAATATAGTGTTGCCAAGCAAACTTGTCAGCCCCAGTGCTAGAAACGGCCCTGCATACAGGCATGTGGGGGCCATACCAACTACTGAGTCACATTATGAGATACTGTGATGAAATTTACTTAAGTTGAAATTTGCCTGTGATTTCAATTGTTTACTTTGATTTTCGGTGTGAATATGAATCAAGCCCTTACTCAGTTGGTGATTTTGGTTTCCACTGACCGTTGTTAGGTCATTTTGTTCTCAATGAATTACACAATATACAGTAAAGATTTTGATCTTAAATATGATTAGGACATCGAAACACGATGTGTGATTAGATTGTTCCCTTAATATCTTTGGCCAGTGTAGTTGGCAGCAGGATTCTCTGAGTTGTTTTCAAGTGTTCAGGAATTGTCATGCCATTTTGACATCATAAGACCTGAGTAGTGGGATTTCTGACAGCTAAACCAAGCCAAGGCAGAAGTTCAAGACAGATGAGGAATCAGTCAGCTGAGCCAATTTGAGTTTACACAGTAAAGCAGGAGATGATTGATTGCCTTATCTCCTTGAAAAATTTAAAATGTAAACTTCATCATTAAATAAAATGTAGTATTTTGCACTACAAATTACAATTAACAGTATTTAAGTAATTGCAAACTGATAAATCATACACGTTCTAACATCAGTCACACAGTCAGGTGTGTTTTTTTAGATCACAGCCAAGCGCTAAAAAACAACTCAGTCCTGGTGGGAAATACTGGTATTTGGTGGGTGGAGTTTGAGCTTTGCTTAACATGTTCATATCTTAATGTTTACTAAATGACAACATCCACACTGAAAGCAAATTGAATTGTCATGCAATGTAATGCACCAAATAGAAGACAGGCAAACTGTTAAATATCATGCAAACAGATTTTTCAGAGGCTTAGGTATCTTACTTCCTGCTGCTACTGTTTCCACGATCAGAAATGATTCTTCACAACCTCTTTTTCATATCCTGTGTTGTCTTTTCTCCTTTAGCCCTTCACTACACAATATTCTCTTTCTCTCGTTTCTCTCGTTCCCTCTCCACCACCGTCCTCTCTGTCTCACTCTCACTCCCTCCCACACTCTCTTTTTCTCTCACTCTCTCTCTCCCCTGGGCAGCTTTGATGTGAGCTGAAAGGAATGTGCAGCTACAGTATAGGTCAAGCTGACGAGCTTGGCTCAGACGCACACACATGCTGACGTTGACATAGCACTCCACATAAGCCCCAACACACACCCACACAAAGAAAGAGAGAGACTAATCAACAGACAACTGGGCAGAGTTTTAAATCCCTCTTTAGCCAATCATGCAATTTTCCTCTCCTTCCACTTACTATCCTCCTCCCTCTTCTAAACCTCATTCTGCTCCTCCCTTTTCCCACCTACCCCTTACTAAAATAATTCACACATGCCTGAAAATACAGCAAGCCGCAGAATAGCCAAACATATGGACTGTTTTTATGTCACATCCAGGTTAGAAAGAAAGAACCTAAAGAGCTCTGGAATAGGAATTTATTATTACAAAGAAATAAAATATATATTATGAAAATTTATAAAAATAAATAAACACATGTTTTAAGCACATATGGAAGCACAACTCATCAAATTCTCATAGCTAATCCTGTTCAAATGGCAAAATAAGCAGTGCTCAGTTTAGTGAATCATTATACCATATAAATTGGTTTATCATGCTTTTAAAATATCAAGACATATTGGAAAACTGGTCACTTGAAAGAAAAAAGTTCTCTTGTTACGGCTCAAAATTCTACAAACACCACCTTTAAGTGACCTCAAAAATGGCCGTTAGACATTCGAAATTTCAGTTACATTTTAAAAGCATAATACTAACCTGACATTATGGGCTTTCATCAGAAGAGCCACAGGCTAGAAAAACACAATATCATTCTGGCTTGGTAATTGCCAAATGTGATCATCAAACACCAAACAATGGAGAAACACATTCAGTGCTTTTGTATGGTTGCCTATACAGCTCCGGAAAAAATGAACAGAACTCTGCAAAATCATCAGTGTAACTGGCATTACTATTGATAGGTATGTGTTTGGGTAAAATTTTTTTTTGTTTGATGCCATAATCTACTGACAGCATTGTCACAGTTGCCCCCCCCTCGAGCACCTGAGGAGGCACACCTGCCTCTTCCCATTTGTATTTTGTATCAGGTTCTGTTTACCCAGACTTTTAATCACCTGACTGTAGCACGTGTTGTTTCACCATCAATCAATACAAAGCTGCATCCTGTTCTTTTTTTTCTTTTATGATTTTCCCTTTTCTCTCCCCTCCCAATTCCAACTGACCCTGCCTTGTCAGCAGCTTTGCAACTCTTTGGAGATGTGGGATGGTGAGAGGGTTCACCCAACCACATGTGACCCAGCTGCCGACTATTTCTGCACTGCTCATCTAACAGGGAAGCCTTTAGTCAGATCGTGCCCTGGATGATTACGCTCACCAACTATACTTCCGTGATTTAATTTACAAGCAATCAATCTGCACACAAGGAGTTGCTGGCATGGCAGATGATTCGGCTTGTCTTTCCCAAATCCTGGCCAGCACTATGCCAAATTGCAAAGTCTCGTTCTGGCAGTCATTGGCTTTATGAGATGTGTGTTGCCTGATGCTGGAGGTATTCTGTTTTACGTTTTGCTCAATGTAGGCTTTTGTTTTGCTCAAGTAATTTTTGATTAAACAATGTTTGTTTTATATTCCCTTTGCATCTGTCTCAGTTTGAAAGGAGACAGCAAAAAAGGAGACATGACAGGAGACAGGTATGGTATTAGGCAGGTACCTATTACGACCTGGAAGAACAGGACGCCTATCATGACAAGCTGGATAACATCCCGCTAACTCTCGTAGATAGCATTCAGCCATCCAGGGGCTGTACCCACGTGGATATAGAGCCCCTTTTGCTTCACCAACTGGGTGGTGGGAAGGCTTGGTGGAGCTGAAGACAGGAGCTACTGGCCTGGGAGAGAGACTAACAGCCCCCCCCCCCCCACACGAAGGACAGGGAAACTGGGGATTGTTGCCCTAGTTTCTCCAACAACATTTTTTGGGGGGAGCTATGATGGACAGGAGCAGCAGGTCTGGGTGGAGACAGCGAGGAGAAAGAAGACCTCATAAGCAGGGAGACAGACCAGGATGCAGCAGATGAGGAGGAAGGTGAGGGGGAAATGGACATTGACCTTAGGTGGCTAGCGGCGTGTCCCATATCCACTACACTAGCCAACTAGTCACCCTCACTGCTAGTCTTGCAACCCAGATGGTTTAGGCTGCTATTAGACCAGTGGGACCCTCCTCATCCTGGTTCACCATCAACACAGCTCTCCCAGCCTCCGCCATGGTGGACCTACATCCCCTTCTCAAATTTCAATCAGTCAAATTTTATTATAAAGCCCTTTCTACAACAGCAGTTCTCACAAAGTGATTTGACAGATACCCGGCCTAAAACCCCAAAGATAAAGCAAAACAAGTGATGCACAGTGGCTAGGAAAAACACCCTAGTACTGTAGGTGGAACCTAGGAAGAAACCTAGAAAGAGGACAGACTCAAGGGTGTGGCCAGTCCTCTTCTGGCTGTACCGGGTGGGGGTTCTGAAGATACATAGCCCATTGTATTAAGGTAACTTTGTTTATCAGTGTTCAATTATTGTCCAAAAATGAAGATAGGAATGGGCGGGCTGTGACCATAGTCTTTGTGTGGCATCAACACAATTCAGTGGTCTTGGGCAGGGAAAACGCAACGCTCTCTGGAGATGTACAACTGGAGTCACCTGGTGACTCCAGTTGTACATCTCTGGAGATGTACAACTGGAGTCACCAGGTGGAAAACGTGATCACCAACAGCACTGATGTGGGCACCAGCACAGCGAGGTGGGCACAGGACGGGGACAGGAAGGAGTCATCAGCCCACCTCGTCCTGAAGCATGTTCCAAAGGTTTGGGTCCTCCTAGGATCAACATGACATCAGAAACATTAGAGTGGATGTACATTAGGTCTATTACCTCGGTACAGCTCTGACCCCAAAAATAAATATATAAACTGCATCTCGTCCCCCATCACATATCACATACCATTGCAAATTACTTGTTGATTGAATGGGTTCCCTTGAGGTTGATGTATATCAGTGCAAATAATTCATTCTGAATAATTGGAGTAAATCGGTACACTAGATGTATACCTATTTTTTCACATTTTCGGACACCACATGACTTTTCCTTCTAATTACGTATTGCAATAATAAAGAATTGCATTTGTGTAGATAAGAGGAGCAAAGTGTATGCGCGTTGTGCACACGCTACATTATGGTTAAGCATGTGCCCTTAAAATAGCATATGAATAACACTGACCAGGAAAACCCTGGTTAAAAGTCAGTGGCGGAATTGTTTTCGGGAACTGCAAGATAGCACCAGGGAACGTTTGCGCCGGAACACGCCTCTTCTTTTTGCTGAACCGCCCAACGAACGCAAATTAATTCCCTAATTTACCAATATTGATTATTGGTTTGATTAAAGATATGGATGCTAATGTGTTACAGAATTGTCTAACATATATTAACGAGTAAAGGTGCTGAAATGTTTTCTTAATTTTCCATACAGAAATTGGCAGATAGGTAATGTACCCACTAGAAGGTTTACACATTATAAAATGCCAGGCCGTGCAGATTAGCTACATGCTTCAGCAACACTGAGTTTGCCTCATTTGCACTATTAAAGATGCCTTCTGTGATATAACTATTTAGGCCTGTAGGTTCTAAAGAATCTGAATTTAGGTGCCCTAGTGCTAAAATGGGTCCCCGCTCGTGTTTATTTCTCTGAAGTGTAGGTTCAAATTTTCTCTTGTTATACTGTGTGTAGAGTTTGTGCTTGCCATGCAAACTCATTAGATGTCACTGTATACTGACTGGTTTGATTGACAGCTCTGTCAAAAGTACTTTCTCTAGTTTAGCAAAACCACACGTCACCCATTTGTTGGGGATTACCTGCCTGACGCTCGATAAGTGAATGCCTGCAATAGCAGTAAGAAACACATTTTGGGTTTCAAGCCAACTACAATAAGACAATGAATCAACTTAAATTGTGCATATAATATAAACCAGCGGTTCCCAAAACTTTCCTCAGGCCTCCACATACAGGCCATGTTTTCATCATGATATTGCTCCTTTTTAAATGCAATGAACTAAAATAAATCTATGACAGACTGAATCAGTGTTCAGAAAACAGGCAAATAAGCAGAAACTTTATATTATTTGCTAGAAGATTTTTTATGTGTTGAAGTTATACTGTAGGTTAGGACCATAGAAATGGAATGATTAAGAAATGCCATTCCATATCAAATCAATGTAGCAGAATGGTCAGAGCGGCAGCCAGTTTTACGTGTGCCATTCCATTGCAAAGATCTAGCGGCCTACTTCTGCATTTAAACCGAATCGTGTGTTGTCACCGTAACAACTAACAACAATTGCCATTTTGTTGTGTACTAATCGAATGACCATGCCAAGCAGTTCAATGGGCTTTCTATCCATTCTATTTCTATGTTTAGGACCTAGATGTTGTACAGCAGTTGGTTACAGGACCACAAGGTGTACAAACACTTTAAAATTCTAGCCAAGATAAAACACTTGATTTAGAGATGCATTACATTTTTTGTGCATTTCTTTGTAACAGCCCAAAGAAAGTTGTTTTTTAACCATCTGACCTTAAAAACAAATTCCGTTATATAGTCTATTCATCTCATGTGTGATCAATCCTTAATTATTTGTCTTCTAACTGTAATTCCCAGTGCCACTTAAACATGACCTTAAAAAAAAAGTATTTGGAGTGTGTTGCAGTCATCAGATTTGTAATGAGTGTATATTTTCCCAAAAAAATCTTATTCACAAAGTAAAACATCACATGTGTTAATATTGTGTTTTCAATATAGTACAGGGTGAACTGAATTTTCAAGCTTTATTCAGAATTGGGGTTGAACAAATGGTTGACATTTTTGAGTAGCCTACATAACCATAACACCTTGACATTTGGAATATACTAGGAATGGAACAATATATTATCAAGCAATAAGTATTTTAAAATGTAGTAATCATACTGGATTGAAATATTTAAAAAATTTAAATACATTTTTCTCCCCTCACAAATGGCTTTTTTGTGTTTTTTTTCAGATTTTTCTTCCTTTCCCAATTCCCTCTCTAATCTTGCCTTGTCGGCAGCTCTGCCGATTCTTTTCGCATTGTTCACCCAACATGGAAGCCTTTAGTCGGATCATGCACGGGATGATTACGTTCACCGACTATGCTTCCACAATTGAATTTACAGGCGCCCGATCTGAACACAAGGAGTCAAATGGTCATAGGCTCAAACCCATGACCATCGTGACGTAGACTGTCCTGCAATGCAGTGACTTAGCCCACTATGCCACACGGACCCCCCCTCCCTCTCTCTAATCCTGCTTTGTCAGCAGCTCTGCAATGGATTATATGGGTTTGTGAAGGACGCTTGAATGGTTCATACAATTCATATCACCCTGTTTGTCCAATAGAAGAGTATAATCACCGCATGCATGGGAGGATTACACTATTACTATCATTCATGGAATGGGAACACTATACTTCTGCATTAGAATTCAATAATCAGATTTGTCTATTATTCCTTATCCCAGCCAGCACTGTGCAAATTTGTGCTGCATTGTGCTGAGGCTTCTGGGCAAAGTCGAAGAAGCCATACCCAGGCTTGAACAATTGACTACCGAGATGTAGCTTGTTTTGCAAGGCAGCAACTTAGCCCACTACACCAAGAGGACCCATATCAGCCAATCATTTTACTGGTGCATCATTTTATTGGTACAATATTATGGTTACAGCTGATACACAGTGGGTACGGAAAGTATTCAGACCCCTTTTAAATTTTAACTGTTTCATAGCAGCCATTCGACAAAATCAAAAAGGTTTATATTTTTTTATTTCTCATGAATGTACACTCAACACCCTATCCTGACAGTTAAAAACAGAAATGTAGAAATTTGGGCAAATTTATTAAAAAAGAAAAGTATTCAGACCCTTTGCTGTGACACTCATATTTAACTCAAATGCTGTCAATTTCTTCTGATCCTCATTGAGATGGTTCTACTCCTTCATTGGAGTCCTGAGGTGTTTAATTACACTGATTGGACTTGATTAGGAAAGGCACACACCTGTCTATATAATACCTTTAAGCTCACTGTGCATGTCAGAGCAAATGAGAATCATAAGGTCGAAGGAACTACCCGAGGAGCTCAGAGACAGAATTGTGGCAAGCCACAGATGTGGCCAAGGTTACAAAATAATTTCTGCAGCACTCAAGGTTCCTAAGAGCACAGTGGCCTCCATAATCCTTAAATGGAAAAAGTGTGGGACAACCAGAACTATTCCAAGACCTGGCCATCCAGCCAAACTGAGCAATCGTGGGAGACGAGCCTTGGTGAGAGAGGTTAAGAAGAACCCAAGGATCACTGTGGCTGAGCTCCAGAGATGCAGTAGGGAGATGGGAGAAAGTTCCACAAAGTTAACTATCACTGCAGCCCTCCACCAGTCAGGGCTTTATGGCAGAGTGGCACGAAGGAAGCCTCTCCTCAGTGCAAGACACATGAAAGCACACAGAGTTTGCCAAAAAACACATGAAGGACTCCCAGACTATGAGAAATAAGATTCTCTGGTCTGATGAGATCAAGATTGAACTTTTTAGCATTAATTTTAAGCGGTGTGTGTGGAGAAAACCAGGCACTGCTCATCACCTGCCCAATACAATCCAAACAGTGAAACATGGTGGTGGCAGCATCATGTTATGGGGCTGTTTTTCAGCTGCAGGGACAGGACGACTGGTTGCAATTGAAGGAAAGATGAATGCGGCCAAGTACAGAGATATCCTGGAAGAAAACTTAATCCAGAGTTCTCAGGACCACAGACTGGGCCGAAGGATTACCTTCCAACAAGACAATGACCCTAAGCACACAGCTAAAATAATGAGGGAGTGGCTTCGGAACAACTCTGTGACCATTCTTGACTGGCCCAGCCAGAGCCCTGACCTAAACCCAATTGAGCATCTTTGGAGAGACCTGAAAATGGCTGTCCACCAACATTCACCATCCAACCTGATGGAACTGGAAAGGATCTGCAAGGAAGAATGGCAGAGGATCCCCAAATCCAGGTGTAAAAGACTTGTTGCATCATTCCCAAGAAGACTCATGGCTGTACTAGCTCAAAAGGGTGCTTCTACTCAATACTGAGCAAAGGGTCTGAATACTTATGACCATGTGATATTTCAGGTTCTTTTCTTCGTCTTTTTTATTTTTTTAGTTCTTTTCTATTTCTTTTTTAATAAATTTGCTAATATTTCTACATTTCTGTCTTTTTTCTGTCAAGATGGGGTGCTGAGTGTACATTCATGAGAAATAAAATAAACTTTTTTGATTCTATCAAATGGCTGCAATGACACAAAGAGTGAACATTTTAAAGGGGTCTGAATACTTTCCGTACTCACTGTACATTAAGTAAAATATTGCCACATGTTGACTTCTGTCAGTTTTGCAACAGGATAGGTTTGGGTTCACATGCCATATTGCATCATAAGTTATATTAAAATGTATTATATTGTTAATGTTGCCCCTTATTAGCCTTTATCATACTGTCATAAACTGAGACTTTTTTAAGAAAACGGCGCTATGTTTCAGATGTAGCAAAATTTTGTACCCAGTCAAAATACAGTCAATGTTGAGTTGTATTTGAGACCTCTCCAATCTCATTGTCATATGCTTTGGGATATATAAATTAACTTATTTAAGATACTTTAGAGATCTTTTATTTTGTTCTGATGGAGACAAATCTGAGGTTATACGCAGTTGTTTCTCCTAAGCAAAATTTAAGAAATATGAGACAAGGCTCTTATTCTCATTTTGGTGTTAAACAGATCTCAATTGTGTCTAGGAGAAACAAAGGAGGTTGAAATGAGATCTCTTCTTAAATACATTTCCTGTCCTCCCCAATTAAGAACCACCAACCACGGCTGGTATGAGATGATTATGCTCACCAATACATCTGTGATTGAATATACAGGGTCCCAATCTGCACACCAGGAGTCCCTGGAGAGCAACGTGGCAAAGTAGATGATTCTGTTTATCAAAAAAAATGGGAGGAAATACTTGTACCTCTGAAACTCTTTTATACTTATTTGTATTACATGGTGGCCAAAAACTTAAAACTTAAGCCCTGCCACTTTTGCATTTTGACAGGTGGGGCCGAGCCTTCCTACTGAGATGATTTAAGCCCCGCTCCATTTCAGTTTCACATGTGCTAACCACGCCCACTTTTTAACACCCAATATTGGTTTCCTATTCGTTGAGACATTTTAAGCCCCGTACCCTTTTCTGGTTTGACAGGCTGCAACCATGGTTACCCACACCCCAATTGTACCCATCGCTCTGAGCCACCCGTGAAACTTTTTGACCAGTGGCCCATTCCCTTCCTGACCTTTAACATTCACTCACCACATAAAGATTGTTGCTGATTTAGACATGCTAGCCAGTTACATGTTTTAAGTAATCTAATCAGTTTTGTAATAAAGAGTTTTTCATGACAAAGCAATAGCTAGCTAGTGGCTGTCCTATTTCAACATACTGGTAGCTGGCTTGTTAGCCGAATTGTCTTAGCTACCTCTAAAATTATAAGAGGTACCAAAAACACCAGTAGACATTACACCCAATAAAACTTTATATTACGGGACAGTTAGATTTCCTCAACAAGTTATGGAGATTTTCCATAAAAGTGCAGCAAGGTGACATACCACACATATCATGGATTGGTGTCACATCCAGCCCAGTGGGGGCTGGTGTGCATAGACTGAGACATGGACTCCCTTATTAAATGTTTGGTTGAATGCATGTTTCGGTTAAGGTTATTTATATATATATATAGATATATATAAATAATAAATTAAATTATAAATTATAAATAATATATATATATGTGTTTACGTTTTCATGCTTTGCATTGTGAGTTTTGGTTAAATACAGTGGCGCAAAAAGTGGGTATGCGCTATATGCGCCGCAAAGGGGCGCAGCATCATGGGGGTGCCAAAGGGATGGTAAAAAATTATAAAATAAAAAATATCTATATGGTATTTTCTATGTAGCTGCTTTTGTGTGTTTCTAAATAATTTCTGCTCAATGTTATATAACATTTTAGAGGACTAACAGGCTAGAGTAGGCGCCCTATCTCATAAGATTACATCATTGAATTTTGACATAGAAGAGGGAGAAGGGGCGCCGTGAGCGCTGAGCGAGCAGGTATGAGTAGTGAGTTGTCATCTATGAAAAAAGATGGATAAAGCAAAAAAGCTGCCGGGGGCTAAAAATAGAAAACGAAAGAGTGAATGAGATGGCATGTCAAGGGATGCGACAACAGTTAAATAAGTAGATGTTGAAAGGCAACAGGTAGGATTTAGAGTCTGACGTCTGTGCTTGGAGGCTCGCAAATATTCATGTTAACAGACTAGCTAGCGTTTGCTAACACTGGGAATGTAGCAGCCAGATGAGGGTTTATGGCTAGCTTAGAATATGCAATACCGAGGTTGCTGAGCTGAAAACTCGAAAATATAAGGTATTTACAATAAATGACAAGAATCTGGAAACCATAACTAATGCAATAACACTAGTTCACCATGGAATCATGCATAGATTCGCTACCAAACTTCGGAGGCTTGCAAATATTTGTGTTAACAGACTGTTCTAAGACTAGCTAGTGTTTGCTAACACTAGCAGCTAAATTGGGGTTTTCGGCTAGCTTAATGCAAACCAATATTGCTGTTAGTTACATTTAGATTTTGGTTAAACCCTATGGTTCCAATCCCATGCATGACATCTCATTTTTATTAAGGTAAAATAACAACTGGTAAATATATGGTAGCATGCACAATAAATGACAAGAATCTGGAAAATATAAAACTTATGCAATAACTCTGGTTTACCATGTGATGCCATCACTAAGCTGATTTAAGAATTGACTTTCTGCTGCTATATAACAGTGAGTTCATTTCATTCAGGTGTGATTATGGTGGATCAGGAAAGACAGGGGAAGGCAACAGGTAGGTCTAACATTAGGTGGAAGTGTAGAGGGAGCCACTTGATACCAACAGATTAATTTCAAAACATTATTAACATGGAAAAATGAATATGGAAAATCTATTACATAATGTTTGTTTGACAATATGTCAATGAGACAGACATGAGGTCGGCGATGGCACGGGGGCAACCAGGGATGATGATTAGGTTGCCACTTGTCACAATTTGGTTGCCAAGGGCAACCCTGATATAATGTCGAGCCCTGATATATATACATATACACTCACCTAAAGGATTATTAGGAACACCATACTAATACTGTGTTTGACCCCCTTTCACCTCCAGAACT
>JACXGM010011873.1:0-24555 GCA_016801145.1 Umbra pygmaea
ACTTATCAGCCGCGGTCGGTGGATCTTAATTGGGGAGGACAGGCTCGTATTACGCTCGGAATCGGAGTGAATGGAATGGTGCGGAACGAACAAAACCAATTGTTTTTTTGTTTTGCACACATTCCATTCACTCCGGTTCTGAGCGTAATACGAGCCCGTCCTCCCCAATTAAGATCCACCGACCGCGGCTGATACTTATGTACCACACACACTCATGTACCACACACCCTTATGTACCACACACATTCATACATCACATACATTAATGTAACACAAACATTCATGTACCACACACATTCATGCACCACACACATTCATGTTCCACAAACATACATGTACCACACATTCATGCACTACATACATTCATGTACCACACACATTCATGCACCACACACATTCATGTACCACATATATTCATGCACCACACACATTCATCTACCACACACATACATGTACCACACACATTCATGCAACACACACATTCATGCACCAAACACATTCATGTACCACACATACATGTACCACACATACATGTACCACACACATTCATGTACCGCACAAATTCATATACCATACACATTCATGTACCACAGATACATGTACCACACATACATGTACCACACACATTCATGTACCACACAAATTCCTGCACCACACACATTCATGCACCCCACACATTTATGTACCATGCACATTCATGTACCACACATTCATGTACCACACCTATTCATGTACCACACATACAGCAGCACACACATTCATGCACCACACACATTCATGTACCACACACATTCATGCGCCACACACATTCATGTACCACACACATACATGCACCACACACATTCATGTACCACACACATTCATGTACCACACACATTCATGCACCACACACATAAACATACCACACATTAATGTACCACACACATTAACCTACCACACATTTATGTACCACACACATTCATGTACCACATACATTAATGCACCACACACATTTATGCAGCACACACATTCATGTACCCCACACATTCATGCAGCACACACATTAAAGATAGAGAAGAGTAGAGAGACGAGACACAGACACACAAAGAGAATTGGTGCGTGTTTTAGTTATGGTCTCATTCAGCCCTGCTAGTTGAATGTGTGTTTGTGTGAGATCCGTCTAACGGCATGAATGCAATATTGTGGAGACCGTTTCTAGACAGCGAAACAGTAGAATGAAGAGGTGCTTCAGGTGGTATGTTGTAGTTTCCTAAAAATTATCCTGAAAACATAGAGTATCTATCTTGATATCTTTATATAAACACATCTATATAAATGTATTACGTTCTAAATGAAATAGATGTATTATAGATGCCGTCTGCGGTTTCAGCCAATGGTTCTAAATGTCCCTGAAAATTTACAATATTTGAATAGCTTGGTGCTGAGACATTTGACAGGCCCAGTCAATTTAACACACTTCCACCTACTAAGTACAGCTGAGGGGTTAAAAAACTGAAGGGTAAACAACAAAAATGTTTCGGTAATTTGTAGAGTAGGTGCACATTTTGGCTGTCTGCGTATGTAATAGTATGTCATGTGCAGTGACTAAGCTTTAATTGCCTTAAACACAGATCGTGACAACATATGTAAAAATTTAACATTCAATTTTTTACATTCAGACGTGGTCAAAAAGATTGGGATTGCATTTTATTAAAATAATGCACTACTTGCCATGAAAAGTGTTGAAATGAAAGGATACCTCAAGCAGACCATTCTCTTATTATCACAGGTGTCTTCAATCACATATTCACTCATTCAGTCCATTTTAATATAAAAAAGTACTGTTTTGTCTCATTGGGTCTATCACACTGAACATAGTAAAGAGAAGAAAAACCAGAGAGTTGTCAGTGGAGATTAGATAGAATGGAATAGCCAAGTCTGCTCAGTGTAAAAGCTACAAGACCATTTCTGAAGATCTTGATGTTCCTGGGAGCACTGTTTTTAATATTATTAGAAAAATATAAGAAGTTTAAGGGCCACAAAAAATCCCTGGATAATTGACCCAAGAATGGAGATTTGAATTAAGGAGAAAGAACCAAGGAAAACAACGTTTAAGTTCAAGGGGAAACAGTCTCAAGTCGGTCGCAACATCCATCAATTTCTTAATAAAAATGTTTTTGAAATGCCTGAGGACAAGCCACAGTCATTCCGAGGGAATGTACTTTGGACAGATAAATCAAATGTAGAGTTTTTTTGTTAATCACAACAACCCCATATTTACAGGAACAAATCTTTCAAAAAAACACAGAGGAGGCTTAGTGATGTTTTGGGGTTGCTTTGATGCCTCTGGCACTAGGATACTTTCACATTTGGTAGTCGATTTTCTATTGAAAAATTTATAGTTTTAATGGCAAAATTGGCTGTTTTTTACATTGGCGGATTTCTCAATGAACCTTCAAATTAACTGTAAAAAAGAAAATTCAACTTCAAACTTGAAGCAAACTTGAAGTATACAAGGATAATGATAATTGGCAGGTGTGTGTATACAGTACAAACCATTTACCTGTTTCCTAAAAGTTGCCTTGGGTTAGCTAGATAGTCAGCCAGCCAGCCACTTATTAACACATTAGTTGGCTAGCTATTTAACTTTAAAGATTGAAAACTAAAACAATTCTGGTGAAAGGTATTGTTACTACTGTTACTGTATCTTTGGCAGAGAGACTAGCCCCGCTAACATTAGCTGTCCATCTAGCTAGACACATACCCTATTTAGTTTGCTAATTTGTGTTCCGCCATTCAAAGTCCTAGCTTACTGGTACAGAGTTGCTGGTACAATAACTGACATTATTGGACCCAATATACATTTTTTTTTTTTTTTTTTTTTAACCTTTATTTAACCAGGTAAGTTGACTAAGAACAATTTCTTATTTACAGCAATGACCTGGGAGCAATTAGGGTAAAGTGTCTTGCCCAAGGACACAACGACATTTGGCTCAGTCGGGAATCGAACTGGCAACGTTCTGACTACAAGTCGGACTCCCTACCCACTGAGCCATCTGCGGTACACTACCACAGGACATCAGTACACGATAATGCCCGTACTGACATAAATTCGGGTGACATTTCTATGTATTTTTGGAGTGCTACTGTATGTCCTATTGCAAATATTTTGAGGGGCCAAAGAGCTTGGTTTTTTTTAGTTTATTATTATATTATTATTATGTAAACAAATGTTCTGCTATGTCAACTGGTTCAAGCTTTTTAAAGTAATCTAAAAGTAATGGATTACAATATCAAGTTTGGGTAATCCAAATGTTACGTTAATGATTACAATTGTGGATGAGTAAATAGTAACTAACAGATCATTTAAAACCTAAGCTACCAAACCCTGGTGAAAGGTCATGTGTTCTCTATAGGAAGAAAATGACCCAAAACATTCCTCAAATACACCCAATAGTGGATGAAAACATTGGACATTCCCATAGTGGCCTTCTATGAGTCCTGATCTGAATACCATTGATTTCTGTGTAAAGAGCTGACACTCACAGTTGAGAGAACACCCAACAAACTGGAGTGAACTGGGACAAGAGTGGGCCAAACTACCAGACGAGCACTATTGAAATGTCATTCAGAGCTACAGAGAATGCTGGATTGGATATATTGTCAGAAAAGGTTAGGATCGGGACTACAGATGAAAATTAGCGTCTTTGCTATAATCTGGCTCATTTACTGTCTGTACAGAAGTGTAATATTGATAATTAATGTGCACCGTCCCAAATAAAATAAATGAAAAAAAAAAGTTTGTTGAACTAAAAATGTAAGGTTGTTTGTCTGTGCCTTTTCCATTTGTTTTAATATGTAAATAAATATAATACATCATAATTTAAAAGCAAAGTTTCTGTTCTATAAAAATGTGAAATAAAAAATGTTGGACACCAAGTACTTCATTGGTTCATTTCTATTTAATTCAGAGTTCATTTCTATTTAATTCAGAGTGTATTTAATTGGTTTATTTCTATTTAATTCAGAGACTTAAAAAAAAAGTGGAAGGGTATCAATACTTACGGCCACGTCTGTAAGCAAGCACACTTGGTAGGAAACATTTTGACAGAACATGACAGATACAGGAACATGATGTATGTGTTAGAAACGCCTCAAAGAGTAGTTATGGAGAACTCAAGGCATGACAGATGTGGGAAAGAGGGGGTAACCATAACAACGTGGACCAGACCGGAGTACTCAGAACAACCCACCCAGCTGTCAGCCACATTTAGCCCTACACCCTGTGACTCCTGAGTAGAACAGCTAACACAGAAGTTTATTATTATCATGGTCATTAACAGAGCGATAATCAGTGAAATGTGTAGTAGGATATATATATATATCTGGTGCAGAAGTAGCTTGAGGAAATATACAATAACATAGCAATAATATGAGAAGAACATTGTTTCTATAAATGTTATTCCATATTGTTTGCCGTTCCCTAAGAGCTATGGACCATAGGAAAATGATGCATCAAAGACCACAGAGCTCGGTTTCTGTATTAGTCTATGAGAATGAGAGACACTTCACACCGGATAAATTACCTCAGTTAACATTTTCATAATGAGTATATATGGTCTCACTCGCTAGATTTAAGCCTTCTGCAATGCATCATTTTTTGAATTATAAAAATCTACGGCAAAGCAAAGGGGCATTTAGGGCGTGGCTATGGCGTTCGGTTGTATGACAAGACACTCACTCAAAGGAGTTGGCAGTTCAGTTTTGCTGGTAAGTAATGTTACATTTTGTTTTAATACTATTTTTTGTTAGCATTCCAATTAATATCAGTAAGCTAGCTAGATTTCTCCTACCTCTTGTCTAAAATCGTCCCATCCGCAACCAAGATGTCTGTGCCCATAACGGCAAATTCGATGACCCAAATCAGATTTTCACAAACAAATGGGTGACATCACACG
Source organism: Umbra pygmaea (assembly GCA_016801145.1). Classification (NCBI taxonomy): domain Eukaryota; kingdom Metazoa; phylum Chordata; class Actinopteri; order Esociformes; family Umbridae; genus Umbra; species Umbra pygmaea. The sequence continues at coordinate 4,938 of JACXGM010011873.1, forward strand.
TGTTACGTCCAGTGGTATATACGGTCTATGGTTTCTCCAAAGCCCATCTAACAATAGACCATTGAACAATCTCTTCCTCACATAAAAAGTGATTTCCGGGAGATTGTGCGAATTGCGGGCGTCAGGGAGCCGCTATTAAAATGCAAGAGACTCCCGGAACTTCCGGGAGAGTCGGGATGTCTGGCTATGTTATTCGGTAACATACTAGCTATCATTTTTATGACACACAAAATTGCAAAACATAGAAAGTTTGATGCAATTGTTACACTGTAAAAGAAAATGTATTTAAAAGCAATTATGATAGAGGGTTCTACGCTAGCATCAGACACTCAGGCTTTATTTTTGACATTGACCATTATTTTGCCAGACAAGTTGACTGAGAACATATTCTCAATTGAAGCAGCAACGAATGCTGCTTGCTTTCCCTTAATGTCAACAGCAGAACAGGTTTAAACCCACCCGTCTTTGACAAGTTCTGTCCAACGGGTTTGTTCACACTAAGCTGCTATTAGCTTTTTATAAGATGGCACCGGGCGTAACCTACTCATAGGCACCATCTCAATGATTCCGTGGTGACTTTAGGCTGTAAAAGTTACGAGATCTTCCCCACCATGAATGAAGAACACACATGTATACACACACAAGGTCTGACTCTGCTGGAAGTGTTATTTCTCACAGACATCCCGCTGGTGAAGATTGAGTGGGACTCATGAATGAATGCTGTCTCCTGGAGATTTACGTGCAGCCCATGTTGGCCATGCCGGACAGTTTCTGTTGCTTTACTAATGCATGGCCACATTGGCTAGACATTAATTCATACAGAAACACTAAACTGTTTTAATGTACATTTGAGGAACTTTTCTGAGGGGGCAATACATATTCCCATTCAAAGTAAATTTTCCCTAAACCCAAAATGCTAATTTCTCCACTGCATTAATATAAACCTAAAGTTAACACTTAAAAGCTCATTCCGAAATATACACATAATCTTTTACCCTATTATTATCCCTTTATTCTGCAGCATTAAGCACATGTGGTCAGTTACAGGCAACAAAGTTGTCCGCATCGTTGGCTGCACCGGACAGATTAGAAAAAACAGCAATTTAAAGTTGTCTCTTTCTTATGTGTGTGATAGAGATGGTTAAAACTGAAAAACATGTCTCCAAAAAGTGAATTTTTACCTGATTTTAGATTTTCCCACAAGTATAGAGACACAAACACTGGTGTGTGTGTAGGTGCGTGTGTGTGTGCGCCTCGCGTCTTCCCAAACACTTCCAGATATCCTTCCGTATGTTCTCCAGATACAAACCTTTGTCAATGACCTTCAGGTAAGTTCACCACACTGTTGACTGTCATCACGGTACACAGCAGTGCTTGAGGTCATTTTCCAGTTAGCCCCTACAGTCTCTGACACAACGTCTCGTTTAGGTAGCATCACATTCTCAAGTCAGCACCCGGCTTAACGCAGTGAAATATTATGTTCTAAAAAACACAATGAGAAAACATGGCTGCTTCAAACTGAGATACTGATATTCATATATAAACAAAAAGCCTTTCTTTCAGCTAAAACTATGATGTAATTCTGTTCATTAACATGGACCTGATGGTCTGTAGCCATGACAACATAACGTCTGACATTATATTGGACAAGCTGTGTTTGACACAGAAAGCAAACAGTATAATCTACTGCGATTTTGATGTCTAATATTTTCAATGATGTAATTGTTTCCTATGTCTAGTTATAATAACAGCACAGACCAGTGTTGACTAGAAGAGATAGTGACGGAGTCAAAAGAGAAAGTGAGGTGTGGCTAGCCCTACTCTGATGTCTTGTTCATGGAAATTCACCAGGGCTCAATTTCCTGTATTGTGTTTATAGGTGTGTGTTTTGGTGTCTGTCTGGTCGGCTTCGTTTATATGATTCCATTAACAGGTGATGGCTGCCTGTCTGCCTCACCCACAGACATATCTACAGTACATGCTCTTACGCACGCATGAAGACATAGATACACACACGCACACATCCACACCTACAGGAATGTGAGGCCTGACAGACTAAGGAGAACACCCAGAAAGCATCCTCAATCCAAAACACATTTGTCTTTTTTCTTTTCCTCCTTCGTGTTTTCCTCCTCTCCTTTCCCTCTTTTCACTCCCTCACATCTTCCATTTATCCTCAACAGACATCTTCCACCTCCCTGTCTACTTTTCTTCCACTCGATCTGAATTTACAGGCAACCATCCTGCACAAACACACATATTTTCCTTTTTATCAACTGTCCAGACTGTTACTTTCCCCAGAAACATCAATTTTCAGAGTCTAGGAAGTTTCCTTGGTGAAAATGGTGGCTAGAGGGAGATAGGAGAAACAAGCCCGCCCATATAGAACTATTAGTTGTTATTATATACATTGACAGATGTAGTCTGGGACATTTTTGAGTTACAAAATATTTTTTACATATTAGGCTGCATATATATTGTATTGTTTATGCCGTATAAGTAAAATCATTATTATGCCGCAGTTAGCCATGACATTTTACATTGGAAAGCAAATGTTTTTATGATATTAATCAAAAAGCTAATAAATTATATAGTACACAATTTTTGGGGAACAGTTTTAGCTAAACAGTGTCACTTATACATACAGTTATCAGAAACCAACCCACTGATCTTTTAGATTAATGGTGCCCTCACAGATATGGAAGTTACCCATGCCATGTTGGGAAGACTTTAGGAAACCTTTGTCAGTCAACACCATTCACCGCTGCATCCACAGATGCAAGTTAAGGCTTTACTATGCATAGTAGAAGCCATCCATCAACACTGTCCAGAAGTGCTGCCAAATTCTCTGGGATCAGTCTCATCTGGAATGGATAGTAGCACAGTGGAATCATGTTTTGTGGTCCAATGAGTCAACATTTCAAATAGTTTTTGGACAAAACGGCCGCCGTGTTCTCCGGGCCAAAGAGGAAAAGGACCATCCAAGCTGTTATCAGTGTCAGGTCCAAAAAACAGCATCTGTCATAATATGGGTGTGTCTGAGTCCTCATGGCATGGGTACATCTGTGAAGGCACCAATAATGCAGAAAGATATGGCTTTGAATCAACATGCTGCAATCTACAATTAGTATTTTCCATGGACGTCTCTGCATTTTCTAGTATGACAACACCAAACCACATGCTGCCCAGATTTTAAGTGCATGGCTACATAAGCAGAGATTGTGGGTCCTAGCAGGCCTGCCTGCTATGAAACGCAAAATAAGTTACAGGGAGAAATTCATTTTTAAATCACTCTTATTGTTTTTTGCATTTTCCATATTGTCACAACTTTTGGGGATTTAGGATTGTATATGATACACTATGTAGCTGTTTTGTAGTCTATATTATACATTATATACAGTAGGTGTTTTGCAGTCTATATGATACACTATATACAGTTGCTGTTTTGTAGTCTATATGAAACACTATATACAGTAGCTGGTTTGTTGTCGATATGATACACTATATACAGTTGCTGTTTTGTAGTCTATATGATACACTATATACAGTAGCTGTTTTGTAGTGTATATGATACACTATATAGAATAGCTGGTATGTAGTCTATATGATACACTATATACAGTAGCTGTTAGGTAGTCTATATGATACACTATATACAGTAGCTGTTTTGTAGTCTATATGATACACTATATACAGTAGCTGTTTTGTAGTCTATATGATACACTATATACAGTAGCTGTTTTGTAGTCTATATAAAACACTATATACAGTAGCTGTTTGTAGTCTATATGATACACTATATACAGTAGCTGTTTTGTAGTCTGTATGATACACTATATACAGTAGCTGTTTGTAGTCTATATGATACACTATATACAGTAGCTGTTAGGTAGTCTATATGATACACTATATACAGTAGCTGTTTTGTAGTCTATATGATACACTATATACAGTAGCTGTTTTGTAGTCTATATGATACACTATATACAGTAGCTGTTTTGTAGTCTATATAAAACACTATATACAGTAGCTGTTTGTAGTCTGTATGATACACTATATATAGTAGCTGTTTTGTAGTCTATATGATACACTATATACAGTAGCTGTTATGTAGTCTGTATGATACACTATATAAAGTAGCTTTATGTCGTCTATATGATACACTATATACAGTAGCTGTTTTGTAGTCTATATGAGTGGCCACAATGATGGAAGCAGCCAATTGTCTTAAATGTCCTGTATCATTAAGATGACCCTTCACTGGAACCAACGGGCCTAGCCTAAACCCTGAAATACAGCCCCATACCATTATCCCTCTTCCACCATTCGTAAGGGTTTCCACATACGTTTGGCCATATATTGTTTACATATATATATATATATAGTGTTTTGGCAGGGAAGGACTGTCAAAGCCTACAGAGCATGTCCAGAAAATAAATACTAGAGAAAATGTGTATCTACAATTCAGATGTTTGAAATCTCCAATCATATCTGCATGTACACAGGCACACAAAAACACACACACACACACAAACACACAATTATGTCATTAGGGTGCTATTATTGTATTATTGTGTTAATATGATAGCATGTGTTTATTCTTTCAAATAGTACGTGTTATTATGATAGCATGTCTTCCTAAATGTTTTGTTTTCTTCAGATTTTTTTGCGTAGATACCAATGGAAGCTGGTGAAACTTAATTGAGGTGAATGGTCTCATTAATGTCTGGACTAGAGTAAATGGAATGGAGTTAAACACATGAAACCCAATTTTGAGATTCCATTCCAATTCTTTCATTTCAAATATTAAAATGAGCACATTCTCCTCAATTAAGTTTCATTAGCCTCACCTGGTATGTTATTACTGTACATACTTTCAGAGAGGGTTTTTTGTGGTTCATTTGTGTGAGTAAGTCAGAAGAGAGAAGCAGGCCTGGTGTGCATGTGAGGTTTAAGAATAGTGGAATTTAGCAGAAAGGGTGCCGTTGGAAAATATGCCCTGTTTAAAAGAGGAATGGAATATGGCTGAATGGTTGAACTTAATTTAAACAGCTTCCAGTCAGGTACTTAGGACAATGCATTGGCATTGACTTAAGAGTCCACAACATTAAATAGTTACACCATTAAATAGTTACACCATTAAATAGTTACACCATTAAATAGTCACACCATTAAATAGTCACACCATTAATGGTGTGACCATTTATTGGTTTGACTATTTAATGGTGTGACTGTATAATAATGTTACTGTTTAATGTTGTGACTATTTAATTGTGTGACTATATAATGATGTGACTATTTATGGGTGAAACTATTTAATAGTGTGACTGTTTAATGTTGTGATTGTTTAAATAGTCACCCCATTAAATAGTCACCCCATTAAATAGTCACCCCATTAAAGTCACACCAATAAACAGTTATTTGGTCATTTTCACCTGCGTAAATTTTGCTTGGAATCACTCAGCTTGTAGCCAGTTTGTGCTAATAAACATGCACTGTGAACACATGTATTTGTTCTCCATTTATCTCCATTAATTGCAGTAGCATTACTAGGAGTGAAATACCATTTTGTTCTATAACTGTATGTTTAACTCATGTTGTTTATACACCTGTATCTCTTTATCAGGTAAACTTGTTTTTTTATTATCCCAAATTGGACATTTTAAAGAGAAAGCGCACAATCTTCCAAAATGTACATCTCAATTGAAAAACACTGTGTTCTTTGCAGTAAATAACTTAAATTATATTAAATATTCATCTCATTCAAACAAATTACTTGGCCTGGCTACATTATCATTTGTCGTTTTTTCAGGGCACAAAATATGGACATGTAGCTATGGGGCAATGCATGCTGGGATTTCTGCTGAACTTTTTTCCTCCCCATCCCAAAATCATCCCGAAGTCCAAAATCAACAATCCCAAACTGAACTTAAGCTGTCTGAAAAAAAATAAATATATATATATATATATATATATGTTGTAATACACCAACATTACTCTAAAACATTTGCATTACTTTGACATCGATTTCTGTAGTTCTGATGCAGATACAGCCATCCATAACCAGCATTTTAACTACTTGGCAGATTTGACGCAAGCAGACATACACTAGTGTTCAAAAGTTTGGGGCAACTGTTTTATTTTTATTTTCTTTCATTTTTTCTCCCTCCCAATTCCACCTAATCCTGCCTGTTGTCGGCAGCTCCGTAACTCCTTGGCCAGATCTGTGGGATACGAGCGGAACGCACACGGTTCATCCAACCATGTCAGACAAAAAATGCCATCAACGGCTGCAACCAAATTTTTGAGATGGCAAGTTGTAAAATTTGCTTGAGTGACAACTCGAGTGCAATCAAAATTATTTCTTGAAAATGCAGTGGTCTAGTTGAACACTACAACCCCAATTCCAAAAAGGTTGGGGGAGTATGGAACTATATTAATATATACTATACATTCTGTGATAGTTTACTTTGTGAAGTACAGTTATTTTTGAAAATATACACTAATTTCAAATCTGAAGACTGCAACACACTCCAAAAAAGTTGGGACAGTCGACTGTTTACCACTGTGTAACATCACCTTTTCTTTTAATAAGACTTACCGGTATTAAGCGCTTGGGCACTGAAGACACCAGTTGGTTCAGGTTAGCAAACAAAATTTTCCCCATTCATCCCTTATGCAAGTCTTCAACTGTACCTTGCCTTATTTTGCACTTCATAATGCACCACACATTCTCAACCTGAGACAGGTTAACGACTGCAGGCAGGCCATGCTAGCACCCACACTCTCTGCTTATGCAACCATGCGCTTGTAATCCGGGCAGAATGTGGTTTGTGTGGTCCTGATGGAAAATGCAGGGATGTCCATGGAAAAGACAATTTCTAGATGGCAGCATGTTGATTCAAAATGTGACATATCTTTCTGCATTATTGGTGCCCTCACAGATGTGCAAGTCACCCATGCCGTGAGCACTGACACACCCCCATACCATGACAGATGCTGGCTTTTGGACCTGATGCTGCTAACAGCTTGGATGGTTCCTTTCCTCTTTGGCCCGGAGAACACGACTGCTGTTTTGTCTAAAAACTATTGAAATGTTGACTCGGACCACAAAACATGATTCCACTGTGCTACCATTAGCCTATTCCAGGCAGAAATAGCTCTGGTCAGCCTGTGACAATGTTTGGTGTGGGCTACGTCCTCCCCCTGGCTCTACCATACAGACTTAACAGTTTGGTTTCAACCCTCCAAAACACACAGATTGCACATAGTTAAACACACAAATGTACACTTGCACACAGGCACACGTAGACGTGCACGTTTACATTTTAGTCATTTAACAGATGCTCTTATCTAGAGCAACTTACAGTAAAAATAGGGACATCCTTCTCGAGCAACTCAGGGTAAAATGCCTTGCTCAAGGACACAACAACATTTGGCACAGTCTGGAATCGAACTTCTGACTACAAGTCTGACTCCCTGACCACTGAGCCCTCTGACCTCCCTGTTGTAAACTTGCCCACACTCACATTTCTGCTTAGAGAGACACAAACAAAAGTGCATAAAAGTGTGTAATAGCGCTCAAACAAACACTCTTGCTGCACAAGCGTTCTCTCAGGTTTACACACAACACACACACACATTCCATTTGCCTGGAGATGGTAACTTCTCTCAGAAGACATGTACTGGATAAACCCACTCCACTAGGGGGCACTGTGACTTTATTCCTGGTAAGAGAACCTGAATTCAGGCTTACCTGTTTTACTCTACATGGCAATCCCCACAACTCATTAGCAATTTGTTTAGGTTTTTGACTACACTGTTAAAATCTCTGGCAATATCTTCAGTCTCTACCATGTGCTATTTGACAAGTAAGCATGTTTAATTTAGAGCACTACAATCATCTTCTCTCAGTGACTAAGCAGCCAATATGAACAATATGAAAACACTTAACACAAATAAAGCATTTCTGTTGGTTAATTGGTCTGATCGGCCAAAAAAAGTACCAAAACAAAAAGTAAAATAAAACATTAAAAGGGAATCAAATGTTATTATGTTACCCTAAAATTATTTGGTGTCATTCAACTTTAAAGGAAATTCAAACTACTGCACTAAAGAAAAGCATATAAAACCCAATTACAATTAAAAGAAGGAGGAGAAACTTTTGAGGCTATCACAACATACTTGAAATACACAAAATCAAAACCAGGAACCCAACTATCGATAATTTCAGAACACACTCAACATTTTCAAAATGACAAATGTTCACCAAGCTATCAAAATCTAATACACACTCTAAATACCAAAATATGTACCATTAGATTAGGTGTTGCTCTGAACATTTTAGTTTTACAGGCATAATAATAAGCTTAGATAATCAAATCAGTGTAATGACCAGGATATCCCTCCATGCATGAAATCTGTAATAATTAAAGAGTTGCTAATGTTGAAGGACTTGGAAGTGTCTTACCTTCCTCTGTGATTGGCTGTTTAAAGGGGAAATAATCACTGTTCGTAGACCAAGAGACAGATGCACAAAGAGAACCCTGGGTTATGAGCTTCGAACAGAACCAAATGGAATGGACATGGTTTATATCTGTTACTAGGAGGAGCCTGAAGGGTGAAGTGGGGGGAGTGTGACGGAAAGTGAGGTAGAGAGAGAAGTGGGGGCAAAAATGACAGTAAAGGGGAAGAAAGAACAGAGTTAGAGAGATGAAATAGACAGGAAGTGAGGAATGTGGGATGAATGGCTGGAAGAGTGCAGCACTGGCTGAGAAAGGGTGATGGTTAGAATATTATTGTGAACAACACCTTAACCGTTAGCAGACAGAGAAAGCAAGATAAAGTTGCTATCTGATACTCAGAGCCACCTGGTCCAGCAAACTGTAAGAAAGCTGTGGAGTCAGGAGAGGCCTGACACACTCATGCACGCGTGCACACTAACACACACTAACACACACTAACACACACTGACACACATTAACACACACTAACACACACTGACACACACTAACACACTAACACACACGCACAAGCAAGCACAAGACATCCTAAAAGGAAAAACATGACACTTGTTTTTCAAGGGCAGTTCTGACACCTGTCTTTTGCCCCCGACCCCACCTGACTGGAATAATAGACATTCATCCAGGTGGATGAAACGTCTATACCAGACGGTTTTACAGCTAAATGAGCTGGCTTCTTACAAGGCTGTGAGCAAAATACTGTCATTGTCATACGTTCCAGATATGAATGGCAGATATTACAATTATAGACATTGACTGGATGTAACAGTTTAAAAACCATACCCAATGTTACATTTGATTTTATGTGGATGTTTGTCACTGTTTTCAGACTGGTTAAGAAACATTTTTGGGAAGCGTTTTAACGTTTTCTAGTTTGCATTGGAGAAATATCAGATCTTAGGAGAATATTGGAATTATGTATTTCTTGAAGTGTGTCAAATGTCAACAGTTTGTGATTAGGTTTAAATTGGCATTTTTTTCTACCATTCTCAAACCCTGCTGCAATTATACTTTATCTAGTGAGCCCAGTTGAAGTTACACAAATGCAAAGCATTTGATTGGTTTGACGTAGTAGGAGGATTTCTTCATGTGAATTTCTTTGCATTCTCACTCAACAAGTGCGAAAAGAAGCGTAAAAGGCATGACGTCTCAGAGGAAGCACTTCGTGATCTTCAACTGCCCAGATTCTTTTAAAATTTGCTGTGGTGAGAATAGTTTGTAATTACAATTGGATACCTCAAATTGAGACTAGAAAATGGGTTGGATTTTTAAGCAGGAAAACAGCAACAAATAAACATTGAATTCTGAAATGAAATTGTTATTCCTTGTAAACGTGTGCCTAAGTACAGTACGTGCAAACCACCGGCCCCCCCCCCCCACTAGCAGAGCAGGTTCCCATTGGCTTTAAGGTTTCACAGAATGGATAGAGAGCAGTAGTGTGTCTCCACTGTTAAAGGCTGAGTGCCGAAAGTGTGTGTGTGCGGGGGGGACCAAGGTGACAGAGGGGTGTGAAAGCTGGAGTGACCCCACCCTTTCTAGCTTGGGTGACCCACCCCTTATTCTACAGGCAAGCGTCAGCTAGTCGCTACGAATGACTAATGACGTGTGCGTAAATCCATTTTAATTCAATCACTTTTTGACAGCACCCCTTTGAGAGAGAAAAACGTTCCATACATGTTTGTCAAAGTAAGTATTGGTCACATTATTACCTCTAAACCTAAACCTTCAGGAAATAAATGTGCACAACCTGGTTATGTAAAATAAAAATAAATCATTTTTATTTAATAAATTATGATTAAAATTTAAATGTATTAAGATGAAGACATAAAATATAGCATTTATATGGTGGGTTATTAGAAATAGCTATGTATGGTAGGTTTTGTTCAAACCAAATAGAGGTGCTGCAAAAAGGAAATTGACCTATGATGGACTAAGGTGTATGAATAAAGTGAAATAGATTGAAACAAGTGATGTATTCTTGATGTAGAGTTTCTCAAGTGCTGTCCATGGCATAGCACGTTTTTGCGCTAACCTCTCACTAACAAATCTGATTGGACAATGTGCATTAATCTGGATTCATCTACTACTATGTTTGTGTGCCTTGATGTTTAGATATTTTAAATGATTTTCTTCACTATATAATAGAGCTGTGGGGATCTACCTTTGAATGCGCTCTAGCACACACACATATACACACACACACACACACTTTGAGCTGTGGTGTGAAATGTACACGTGAGCCTTGCTGTAATGAGACCTTATGTTTGTCTTTAGGCTTCTATTCTCTGCCTGTTCCTGTAATGAAGCCTCAATAAGTCTCAGTCACTTCCCACTGTGTGTGTGTGTGTTTGTGTACGCGTGTGTGTTTGTGTGTGTGTGTGTGTTTGTGTGTGCGTGTGTGTTTGTGTGTGCGTGTGTGTTTGTGTGTGTGTGTGTGTTTGTGTACGCGTGTGTGTTTGTGTGTGTGTGTGTGTGTGTTTGTGTGTGCGTGTGTGTTTGTGTGTGCGTGTGTGATTGTGTGTGCGTGTGTGTTTGTGTGTGCGTGTGTGTTTGTGTGTGCGTGTGTGATTGTGTGATTGTGTGTTTGTGTGTGCGTGTGTGATTGTGTGTGCATGTGTGCGTGTGTGTTTGTGTGTGCGTGTGTGTTTGTGTGTGCGTGTGTGTTTGTGTGTGCGTGTGTGATTTTGTGTGTGCGTGTGTGTTTGTGTGTGCATGTGCGATTGTGTGTTCCTACTCTATATAATGCTATCACCCATCATTTTTCAATTCTCTGCCAGTAAATGTTACCTCTGAATCTCAGTCCATACCAAGACACACTGTCCACTACGGGTTGAGTTTCATCTGAATTCTATCTGAATGCACACCAATGTATACATTAAAGGAAAAAAAAGTTTTAAACACATCCTTGGGTCAAGTCACTAACACCCAAAACCACTGTGTTTCAGTTGAGTTTCAACACTGCAGTCAAAATGCAGTAACTGGTAATTGGGTTGTTAAAAATGTCTTACACATACTTTTGGCCATATAGTGTACACTGAAATAAACACTTCAAACAACACTTAGCTAGGGATGGAAGAGGTAGGACATTCAATTGATGATAATAAACCTAAATTTTAACATGGTAATTTTATGGCCAACGGTGGATTTCAAGGATTTTTTTCTTCTGTTCCCCAGTAGAGGGATGTGGCCACTGTGAAACGTGAGACCGTGAGGATCTGTGGTCTTGTCTTGTCTCACACACAAACACCTGTTTCCCATCATTAGTACATGTATTTAGTATATGTATTTGGCCTGCTGTTTGTCTCCAGTTTGGGGTCCTTCAGTAATGTTACACGTTTCATGTTGCCTTGCTCCAGATGGCGTCAGAAAGTTTGTATTTTGATGTTTCTGGAGTTCTGTTGTGTTAGTGTTGGTTACATCCCCCTACGATTTAGTGTTTGTTACTTTGTTGGTGATGATCCAACATTTTATATAAATATTTTTTATTTCCACTTTATTTTACTTGTTGAGCTGATTGAGAACTGATTCTCATTTGCAATGGGGACCTGGCGAAGATAAGCGTAATAGTGCAAGAGACAACACACAGTTTCACAAAATACAAAAATTAAAACATTCAAAATCAATATACATTGTGTGCAAATAAGGTAAGTTAAGAGAGGTAGGTGAATAACTACACAGTGGCAGCAGAGCTGTAGTAAAGAAGCAGTAACACTGGGGCATAAGTGTGCAAAACGATGTGCAAAATGGGGGGGTGATTAACATGCAGTGGTCTGAGAGTAGCTCTCAGAAATGTTCCTTGAACTCTGTGAGGGTGATGGGAAACTACAATTTAAAAATGTTTTTGCAATTCTATCCAGTCATTGGCAGCAGGGAATGGGGTGAATTACGACCAAAGTGTTGGCTTTGGGGGTAACTAATGATAGAAATCTGCTGGAGTGTAGGCTATGGGTGGGTGTTGCTATAGTGACAAGTGAGCTGATTTAAAGCAGGGATTTACTTAGCAGGGACTTATGGATGAGCTGATACCAGTGGTTTTGGCGTCAAGAGTGTAGCAGGGCCAGCCAACAAGGGAATACAGGTCACAGTAGTAGGTATTATATGGTGCTTTGCTTTTGTGACTAAATTAATTGCACTGTGATAAATACATCAATTTTTTTTCGAGGAGAGTGTTGAGGGCTATTTTATAGATTACATCGCTCTGAAACCTGATTGCATAGTGGACAACGCGTAGTTACAGTCAAAATGTTTTATTACAGTATCTGAAAAGTATTCACAGCGCTTCCCTATTTCCCCTTTCACTGACATTGTAGCAACCGCCTATTTAAAGGGTGTGACACTCCTGATCTAAATTGCTATAGACCCATTTACATCCTGCTCTGCATTTTAAAAGTATTTCAAAGCCAGGTAAACAATCAAAAACAGTGCATCCGTAAAGTATTCACAGCGCTTCACTTTTTCTACATTTTGTTATGTTACACCCTTATTCTGAAATTGATTAAATTAATTATTTCTCTTGAAATTCTACAAAAAATACCCCATAATTACAATGTAAAGGTAGAGTGCATGAAATCTTAGCAAATCTCTTAAAAATAAAAAACAAAAAAAGCACATATACATAAGTATTCACAGCCTTTGCCATGACACTCACAACTGAGTTTAGGTGCATCTTGTTTCCACAACCTGACTGGAGTCCACCTGTGGTAAATTCACCTGATTGGACATGATATGGGAAAGGCACAGACCTGTCTACATAAGGTCCCACAGTTAACATCACATGTCAGAGCACAAACCACGCCATGAAGTACAAGGAATTATCTGTCGACCGGAATGTCCTTCAGTGGCCCAGCCAGAGACCAGACTAGAACCCGAATTAACATTTCTGGAAAAATCTGAAAATGGCTATGCACCGACGCTCCCCATCCAACCTGTTGGAGCTTGAGAGGTCCTGCAAAGAAGAATGGCAGAAACTGCCGAAAAATAAGTGTACCAAGCTTGTAGCATCACACTCAAAAAGACTTGAAACTCTAATTGCTGCCAAATGTGCTTCAACAAAGTATTAAGCAGAGGATGTGAATAATCATGTACATGTGCTTTTTTTTGTTTTTTATTTTTAATATATTTGCTAAGATAGTCAATTACAATACATTCACATTGTCATTATTGGGTACTGTTTGTAGAATTTTGAAGGAAATACTTACTATAATTAATTTCGAAAGGGTGTAACATAACAAAAAGCGCTGTGAATTCTTTCCGGATGCACTGTGGGTGTTAAATGGGGCATTGGTGACATTGGTGACCCAGATGGCATTGTGATAGACTATGTCTAATATTCACTAGGGCGTGTTTTGCAGCGTTTGTGAAGGAGGCCTTGTTGAGGAATAGTAAGCTAAGATTTCATTTTGGATCATAGGTGAATAATGTGGGACTGAAATGAACGTGAACAATCTAACCAGACACCTAGGTATTTGTAGGTGTTTATGTATTCTAGTTTAGACCCATCCAGAGTGGAGAGGCTATTCATGTTGGCGGGTATGGAACCACGGAATAACCACAGAATAACCACGGAATAACCACAGAATAACCACGGAATAACCACGGAATAACCACAGAATAATCACGGAATAACCACGGAATAACCACGAAAGCTAAAGGATCCCAGGAAAAATTACATCCTAGCAGAATGTTCAGTAATGTGTACAAAAGTGTTTTTATTGGCTCCATTTGTAGCTAATAGGAATCTGTGTCTAGTCAATGTGTCAAAGTCTCTCAATAGAACTCAAGCTATCGTGTTCCACAGCATTTCTTTCCAGCTTCAGAATGTGTGTGTGTGCCTGGACCTGATACACAGCCAAGGGGAATCCCAGCTATTCAACAGCACTGAGCCGCAGTATTCAATTAGCTCTCGGTGTGTTTGTCCTACAAACATCATCAACCCCCCCCTGCATTTATCTATGACATCTGGCCTCCTCCATCAGGAGGATAAGAATGGAGAAGGGCACTTAGGGAAGTGCAGGTGAGTTAGTATACACTCACTACTTAGGGTCATTCTGGAAAGGAAGTTCTGATAAATGACAAAAATATCAAACTAAGAGGAAACCCTGAAACCCAGTCAGAGCTCCCGGCTTCTGTTTTATTGCCGCTCTTACAAGGTAACGACGGGTCAACCAACTCTCCTCGGCTGTCCCACAGTCGTCACGCGCTGTACCTCTAAATTGGTGGACACAGCCAAACTTTTACGAAACTTACACACTGCCAAATTCTTCCTTACTTTCCCGCTCACCGTGCGCGACAACTCTGGAATTCCATGGGCAAACATGGCAGTCAACACCCCATTGTCATACGACCCAGGGGGGCAGGGAGGCACCCCAAGTGGCTCGAAATTCCTCTTTTCTGGATCCAGTACCTAAATTCCTGTGTCCCTATTATGTCACAACTGTGAGCTGTGGAGGACTTCCCCCAAAAAAAGATGGACGGGTGGCCCAGTGACATCACGCATGTCACATCAAAGGCAGGTTCCTCACTATATCTTTCAGAAAAGGTATTTTTTTGCATTTGTTTATTCAGATTTTTGTTAATTTCTCTGTCAACCTTCATTTTTGTTACAGAAAAAAGAGAAACGTTTTTTTAATCCCCCATATCTAAGAATGCTGCAAGGCTTAAAGCTACGATTAATTAAAATGTTGTTTTCCAAAACAATAACAAAAGCAAACATCACTGTACCTATATTATATAATTCTTAGTTGTGTACGTACATTATCCTAACTATTTCCACCAACTTTCAAACCCAGAGAAATTTGTAATATAATTCCAGGGAACCGCCAAACATAACGTGAATTAGACCCCAAAAAGAACTTGGGGACAAGGGTCTATATTTTTAACAATACATTACTTTGTCAGTCAACATTTTTTCTGCCGGAGACGCTAGATTGGAAGGTTGTCATTGACGACGATAACAAAACCCATTATCCCACGCTACTTCCCGACAAAATCCAAGTACATCTTTTGCTATTGTTTTGATTGAGAGACCCCCAGTGGCCAAAAACTACATATTGTACATTTAAAGTTATCCATGGAATAGATGACATTACTAATCCTGCAGTCTGAATACCTTCAACAGGTGTCAGCCATCCTGGTCGTGAAAGGCCACATGGTATAAATACTTTTTTAATTTCTCCCAATTTCAAGAAATTGAATTTGCAGTTATGACATAATGACATCGCAGATGGGCGATGCTTGCCCCGTCAGATTAAATTTCTTATCACAGGGTTCTTATTAGACCATTAGCTTAAACAGGAAGTAACCAAGGCATTGGAGTTAACATAGGATAGACAGTCGACCTCAGTCAGCTTGCAGGCGCCCAACCTGCCACAAGGAGGTGTTAGATAAGACTAGGAATCCTCTCAACCAACAGAGATTTTTGTTTTGCCACCTCTGGTCTTTTGGCGGCCACTAACAGAGGGACATCTCTCAATCTGCCTGGTCAAAAGTCTTCTCTGTCCGTGCATCCCATGGTTGGAACCAGCTTCCCTTAAAGCCCGGAGAGAAGAGCTTCTACCTATTTTCTGAATATTCTGAAACCCATTCCCACCTCACTTCACTATTACCATTTTGAAACAATACCTGCCATTTCTATATCATACTCTTCCTTATAGCAGGGGTTCTCAAACCTTTGCTGAATTTGTAATCCCCGACTGAGCCAAATGCCGTTGTGTCCTTGGGCAAGACACTTTACCCTAATTGCTCCCAGGTCGTTGCTGTAAATAAGAAATTGTTCTTAGTCAACTTACCTGGTTAAATAAAGGTTAAATAAATAAAAAATAAAAAGCCTCGAAAGCAAATTGATCCATCTCCTCGGAGACCCACATATGTAAAAGCTTGATGAATAGCTGACAAACCTAAACAGGAGTGGCTGTTCAGAGCTACAACAAAACAATGAAATATCTGGGTGTTCTTGAGGAAAAGATGAAATACCTGGATTGTCCCAGGATATAAATTACAAGCTTAGTACCTTCAAATGATTCCAAATTCAGCTCTAAACAAATTAACTCTGATTAAAATCCTAAAATAATCTCTAGCTTTAAAAAAACAGAATTAGCCTGATTTGATTCAGTTTTACAAAATCTCTACTTAACATGTCACACCTGGACTAGATTTGCACACAGTAAAATTGTCTGATTCTAAAGTGAATGAAAACGTTTGAGTGTAAAGTGAATGTTTCATATTTTGTTTCAGCGAAAGACTCAGAAGTTTATAGTTTACATTTGAATGAAACCTGTGTTTGCAGTCGGTGCTCGGTTGAAATGAATGGCAGCACAACACGTTACCGTCCAAACCAGCAGTGAACGAGAACTTTCCACTCAGGTCCTCCTCTGGTTCTTGGGGGCATGTTGTCACACTTCACATGCCACACCTGCTACGCCCAAGGCAGGTAGGAACCCCTGCTCAACCCCCTGCACTGGGACAGCCAGTAAATCAATCAGTGTAAAGATTTAACAGCCCCGAGTGCTGTGTTAAACATGTTCTCTCCCCAACAGAAATGCCAAACGTTTGTTTAGCAGTTTTTATACAAACAGCCATGTCTTTTAATTGCCCCCCCCCCGCCCCAGAACATACACACACTCACACATTAAACCTACACCTCATAAATGATTCTCATGGTTTGACGTCCAATTCTTACAACCTTTAGCTTATCTAAGAAACGTGTGTACAGTTTGTTGTTACCGTTGATTCCTGAATCAAATAGTGAGCCTTTCTAAACCTAAATACATACTGGATACATTACTACAGACACCAAGTCAGACTGTGCTAAAAATGCTCTGCCCCCCTGCTGATGCTATTCCATAATATGTTTGCTGATGCTATCTCATAATAACCGTAGCTTATCTCCAAAATGGTGGAAATTAGTCCAAATTGGTTCTACAGGTGCTGTGGCATAATTCGATCATCAAGACCCAGCAGAACACGCTAACACGTGGGCAAGGTTCAGAAAAAGCCTGGTACATGACACAACCAAAGTGTTCAGTGTTGTCACTATGCATGTGTGTGCTTGTGTGTGTGTGCTTTGTGTTCATGGCCCTGCTTGGGTTATAGGTGGTGGGTTTATTTAGCAAGCTTTGGGTGTTTGCTGTGAATGTACAGGCTGTCCACACACCCACCCACACACAGCTGGCCTATACACAAACACCAGGCCTCACACCACAGTGCCACAGTAAAGTCCACACGCACACAAGTTAGTACCTTTACACATATAGATACGCACACATGCACAGACACTGATGCACACACACACACAAACACACAGAGCACTAATGCCACGTGACTGGACCTATCCCATAATTCCCTCAATCAACAAACAGAATTTAACAGTCTCACAGATGACATCACAGTCCCTGAGCGAGCTTACGTGGGTTAAGGGGCTACAGGCGGGTACAAGGATTAGTACAGCGGCCCCCCAGTTCAAAAGAGTGCCTCCCCAATGGACGAACATGAACACAGCAGTTTGTCCTCCTGACACGTTTTACAGGACATTTGACATAAACAGAATGAATCAACTTTGTGAACGACGCGAGTGGCTTGCTTGTAAAGAAAGGTGTGTGTTCACATTGGCTGGAAACCTAAAAAAGAAACTCCAGCCACCCTGCACTGGTTTTTGGCTGTTACTTCTTACAGGCTTAACATAAACATGACATTCAGTTGTCTAGTCACTGTTTTGAAGCTACAAACAATTAAATAACATTAGTTACATGGAGTTTGTTGTCTGGAATATAAGCATATTTGCAGTTTTGCTGTACCACACACACACACACACACACACACACATACACAAGCTTTGGCATCAAGCTATGTATCATTGATACTTAAATGGTCTCTTGGCAGAATATATTGTCAAACAAAATAATGTGTTTCAGGTTGACATTAAAGGTAAACTATCATGTGGACAGGAAGTAAATGTTAGGTTGGACTGTGGACAGGAAGTAAATGTTAGGTTGGACTGTGGACAGGAAGCTGTATTAGAAATTAGATGAGAAGGATTGGGTAATGATTGGTGTGGTCACTCTCATGAGTGATGGACAAGCTCCATTTGGTAAAAACAGACCCAGCTGTCTTCATCCCACCCCTGTTCACTTTCTCTCTGTCTCCCCCCACCCCTGTTCTGCTGCCCCTCTTCCTCATTCTGTATCACACACTGTTCTAGACCTGCACGTCAGGAGGGGTGATTCATGCAACCGTTATTGGACTTAGCTCTTGTGATCCCATCTGTCAGAGTTACAGGATGCTAATTTGACCTCTAATGTAAAATTTCATCCAAACATCTATGGCTAAATGTCATCTAAATATCTAGTATAAAATGTAATCTAAATATCTAGTATAAAATTTCATCCAAATATCTAGTATATAATGTCATCCAAATATCTAGTATAAAATGTCATCCAAATTGTTACAGTCACACACATAGGAGACAGGAGCGCGATCTAATACCTTCTTTAATGGCAAAAATGAAAGGAGTCAACAAGCAGACTGCAAACAAATACAATTACCGACATGGCATACTGGGACTTTGGGGCTTATATACCCATCTATTGAATAACACTACGCAGCTGTGTAACGCTGCACGGGTGGGCGTAATCACCCTGACATAGAGAAGGCTAGATTGTCTGTAAACATAGAGTGTGCTAGAATGCCCAGTAGAGTTAGACCGGCGGGCAGGGCAGGAGGAGGACAGGGGTGCAACACAAATAGCTAGTATACAATTTCATCCAAATATCTCGTATATAATGTCATCCAAATATTTAGTGTAAAATATCATCCAAATATCTATGGTAAACTGTCAACCAAATATCTATGGTAAAATATCATCCAAATATCTATGGTAAACTGTCAACCAAATATCTATGGTAAAATATCATCCAAATATCTATGGTAAACTGTCAACCAAATATCTATGGTAAAATATCATCCAAATATCTATGGTAAACTGTCAACCAAATATCTATGGTAAAATATCATCCAAATATCTATGGTAAACTGTCAACCAAATATCTACGGTAAAATATCATCCAAATATCTATGGTAAACTGTCAACCAAATATCTATGG